>CAKAKR010066612.1:1161-16265 GCA_916700685.1 Adelosebastes latens | reverse complement strand
TCACATGCAGTTTGGGGCAAGTCATAGTCAAGTCAGCACACTGACAGCTGTTGGGCTTAAGTTTGCCATGTTATGATTTGAGCATATTTTTTATGCTAAATGCAGTACCTGTGAGGGTTTCTGGACAATATCTGTCATTGTTTTGTGTTGTTAACTATTTTCCAATAATAAATATGTACGTACATTTGCATAAAGCAGCATATTTGCCCACTCCCTTGTTGATAAGAGTATTAAGATAAGAGGATGGTTTAAAATAAAAGATTGAGTGAGATTACTCTGGGATTTAAGGGCTAACTCTAAAAACAACAGGCTGTTCAGTCTGGGATTTCATGCTGGAGAAAATCACTGGTAGCTATCTTTGTTCTGGACAACATGTAATTTGCGGCGTCTGAGGTAATAATTACAAATCATTAGAGCTCGCCTGATGACACTGATCTTGTCCAGAGAGGACAGGATCAGTGTCATCAGGAGGAGAGCGGATGCTGGCAGGTGAGTGCCTGGACCGAGCACAGAACGCTGAGAAGAGTTCAAAGAGGCGGCATGAAAAAGGGTACAAACAGACAGTTGGACTCTTCCCTGAAGGTAGACAATCAGTGCCTCTGAGCTGGCTGTGTTTGGTGTTTTGTTTACTTAGAATAACCCAAAAAAAAATGATGAAAAAGAAGGGATTTCACCTTTGATCTGTTAGTTCGCCATCTCAAGGGCAAATGTGTATGAATCATCACTGAACTACCGAAAGTGGCTGATGGGGAACGGGGTGTTCTGTGCTGGGTTTGAATGTGGAAATGTGACTAAATAAACCCCTTTTACACCCTGCATTAAAATGCATCTCGTATCCAGATTGTACTGTACCTGGATATGATTTAACCTGATTACATTTACACCAAGCGGCAGTGGGAAATTAAGCCAACGCGTAAGTGCCAAAAACTGCAGTTCTTCGAATGGCCACTTGACTCCAAAAGCGAGTGATTCCTCATAGGCCCCCATGTTCGAGATCACCCAAAATGCATTTTAATGCCAGATGTAAAGGGGGTGTAAAGTACACTCAAAGCATATACTATGTGCTTTTGATCTACACTGTACTCCCACAATGCAATGCACAAAGGAAAGAGGAGGAGCTGCTCAATACTTGAATAGATTAAAACTAATTAGGAATGGTGGTGAAACAGCCCCAGGAATACCTGAAAACAAACAAAAGATAACTGTTGAATTATTGGAAAAACAGTCTCTTAATTGGCATTGCCATTCTAATGTGTTTGATTGTCTTTGTATGGCGAACATATTTCATAATTTCTTGTTAGTATAAAACAAACAAACACAAAGTGATGCCTTGCAAGAATGAATGGTATGATCATCAGCTGGTACAACATGTCAACAGATAAAAAAAAAAAAAAAACCTGTTCAGCTATGTGTGCACTTTGATAACCTGAACTTGATTCCATAAATTCCTCCAAAGCTCTCTTGGCAGCGTAGGAGAACATTTTCTTCCTTTAGTGGGCGGTGAAGATGCAGCCAAGCAAGATCCTCCTTTACCCTTCAAACAAACTACACATGCCTCACTTGTGTCCAGTGTCACTTTGTTTTGAGTCTATGGCTGGGATGTCTGAGGGGCTGAAGATAGCCAATCATTTTGGGTTGGACCTGCTGCTGCTCCTTTCCTTTACTGCCCAGGGTGTGTTAAAAGTATTTAAAAAAAAAAAAAAAAAAAAAACAATATTTCATCAGGTAAAACTAAATGTGATGGAAAATTTGCATTGAAAACAGAAAATGTTGACTGACTTCCTTTGTGGTCTGAGGTCATATTTTCAATCAGGCCTACAATTTCATATAGAGGCTGTACTGTATCGGCAACCATTCAATTATTCATCAAAAGACATTCAGGTGTAGAAGTGTGGTAGCTGCAGGCAGGAACAGATGCTGGATCAGTGTACGATGGATACAGCGTCAGCAGGTAGAGGGAGGTCTGACAGGATTAGGTTTTCCTTCCTCTATATATACCTCGGTAAAAAACAAAAGTAAGCTCCTTGTTTTTCTAGATGGCTGAGGGAACTATTTTCAGGGATACACCTCGAGAGGCTTCAAAGCAACACACATGATTCTCAAGAAAAATTTGAGTGTATTTGGGGCCCAATTATTAGACACCTAGACTCCCCCGACTGTTAGCTGAAGTCCCTAGTGCGTGACATCCAGTTTGGCTATTCTTTTACTGTTCTTTCCCCGATATGACATAGGCGGAAATGTGATTGTATCTTTGTCTGTCTAGTCTGGCTTTCTTGTGGTGGTTGTCTTTTTTATTATTATTAGTATTATTTAATTTTATTTATTTATTTATTTATTTATTTATTTATTTATTTATTTATTTATTTATTTAGTTATTTATTATTAGGTATGTGGGGTTGGTATGTTTGTGAGTCTGTCTTTAGATGTGACTTTTTTTTTTTTTGTCTGTCTGTTTGTGTACAAATTAAAAAATTGAATTAAAAAAAAAAGAAAAAAAGTAAAACAACAAGTCCCATGTAGTTCAACATACACTCCGTACACCACCATACACCATTTGCATAGTGGTTTTTGTTAGAAAAACCAGCCGATAAGCAGCACAGTCCTGTACTGAACTAACAGCTAACGTTATAGCCTTCGTCCTGCCTTTTTCAACACGGATTTGTTGTTCGTAATGTAGCATTCTCAGGGAAAAAATAGGGTGTGTCCCTGGATAAATCAACAGTTTTCTGCATCCCAATCCATCCACATATTCTTTGACAACAGACAGAGGACGGGACGCCGTTAATCTCGAGCCCTGGCGGTACCAGTAACTGCAACTGCAGTGCAACTTTACACAGAACACCTAGAAATTGTGTGCACCAATTATTCAAAAGTACCTGGGCCAATAAAGAGGAAGCCGGACATGAAACACTGAAATGCTGTTAATATAAGATTTAAAACTGTGCTCCCCTTGCTTTAGAAATTGGCTGGAAGTCTTTTTGGGGAGTGATTGTGAGTGATGAAAGCACAGCCATCCTTCAGTAATATATGTAGAGGTGCTGATGTGCACTGCTGGAACTTTCTAATCATGTGAAGGTCCTCTTCTCGCTGTAGTGCAGCCAATTCTCATTGATGTGACCTGCCTTTGATGAAAAATACCAGAAATGGCGGAAAAGTTGCATTTGTACATCGCAAAACACAAAACGCCATAGACAGCGAGCACCTTGGTTTTTAATTGGACAGCCTCCACTTGTCTGGCTGCGGCGGCATCATAGCCGGATGAGTCATCACACTTCACATGTCTTCTATACCTCAGTAGTTATTTCACCAAATTATATTCCCCTCTTGCTCCCCCAGTACACATTTACCGTGACAAAAATCCCCATCACAACACTCTACTTGCTGTAATTGGTTCTTGAACCGGCTCCTTCCTGTGCTCAAGGAGACCAAATAGTCTAATGATGTGCGGTAAGTATCACCTCTGTAACTGCTGAGTTCACCCCGAGAGGAAGCGGATGCATTCAGCAATCGCTTTCCCCTCAGCAGGGTCGAGTAGAGGTGGCCGGGGCCTCGTCATAACCGCACATGGTATCAGGCTGCTGGGTTAATAAAGGTAAAGAGTGGTTGACGGAGGTGTTGCAGTCATTACAATTGCAATAAATGGTGTCCTGAAACACATAACAGGTGTAATGAGAAACCAACACAGGCCTATAGTATAAAGAAATCTCTAAACCAGAGCATTTTAAAGGAACAGAGTGTAGCATTTAGCGAGATCTATTGGAATATAATATTGATAATAGGGCTGTCAATCGATTAAAATATTCAATTGCGATTAATCGCATGATTGTCCATAGTTAATTGTGATTAATCGCAAATTATTTACACATTATTTTATCTGTTTAAAATGTACCATTTGTCAAGTATTTAATACTCTTATCAACATGGGAGTGGACAAACATGCTTGTGTTATGCAAACGTATGTATATATTTATTATTTGAAATCAATTACCAATACAAAACAATGACAAATATTGTCCAGAAACCCTCACAGGTACTGTGTCAACTGTTGTTGACACTAGAAACAGGAAGTGCTTCTTTCTAGATCTTACCTGAGGCAGTCACATGTCACTGCTGGCCACAATCCAACGCCATCCTCTCTTTCTCGGTTTATACATGGCATCATCTGTGTGTAACACTGTTTATTAACATGAAAGGTGACATGTATGCATTGTTATTTGTTTGAATATATGTGTGAGATACTGTGCAGTGATGCAGCATTCTCATTTGTATTTTTCCTGTTCTTTGTCCACAGTTTTACACTTAACTTCTGTTAAACTGCCAAATCAACACATCAGTCTGTTCCTTGGAGCTTGATTAGGAGAGTGTTTAGCTGTCTGTATAGCTGAGTTCATGGGGACAACTCTTAGCGAAGACAGAACAATAAATATAATGTATTATTATCATTATTATTATTGATTACAATAATAGACTGTGACCAGAATCAATTAATAGTAAAATAAAAAGAATACATTAACCGTGCATATAATTTACTAACTCCAAAAAGTGTATTTAGTGTTAAGTTCATTTTTAATTTTATTTTAAAGTTCACCTGTGGAAATTGCCCTAAAAAAAAGAAATGTGACACTGCCACCTACTGCACTTTGTATGACTCAACCTAAACCTGCCTGACACTTCAGCACCAGTGTCTTTGGGGTGACTGATACATTAATAAAATATTAGTTAGATATTAGTATCATATCAGTAACATGCTATCAATGTAGAGAAATATTTCTCTTACATTGATAGCATGTTACTGATATATATATATATAACAGATTATTTTTTTTAAAAACGCAGCACATAGAGACACTTGATAGTTCCCTGATAGGAGAGCAGATAACAGGCAGCCTGATTGTGTCCATTGTGTTGGGCTGTTTCCACATCGTGTACTGCACATTTCAGCTTCATCCCACCTGTATGACCCAGTGACCCTCACAACAAACCACTTACAGCCTCGCCTGATGGAAACACACGGAGTAGGAGGGTAGGGGAGACGGGGATGGAGAGACAGACAGACAGCAGGAGAGCAATCATGTGGAGTAACTATTGGAGCATTTAATTCAGTGTAAATGGTATGAGTGAATAACTCATTTTGACAATAATTGGTTTACTGTACTGTAAGCGCTGTTGCACGCACAGGAACAATAACATGAATGCAGCGACAAGAAGACCAACAGCCTCGCAAAAAAGTAAAACGTTGCTGTATTTGCCAAAGGCAAATTAAGAACACTTCCAGCCAACTACTTTGTTTTATTCCTGTTTTGGAAGGAACCCCAAACTCTTGAAACAGTAAAAGAGTCTTTTTTTAAGTGCTCTCCATCTGTCTAAATTTATTAAGCAGTGGAACAACAGATACGGGCTGCAGGCACTTGACTCAATAATCAAAGAAACAGAGTAAGAAAATGTCCAAAAACACAAGCGAAAACATGGAAAGAGCCCTGACTGTACCGCCATCAGGGATACACATGTATTTGAAGTATTAGAGGGTGATGACTATTCTACCAGTCAAAGAACTAAGATATACAGTATACTGTTATTACAAAGATGAAGGAACAAAGACAAGTCCAGTAGATGTTACATGCAACATTTCAGGACTACGGCCATACACCATCAGTTGACTGTGCCTGAGATGGTATGACAGCAGCATGACGTGTTTTGGGGGAAGTAAAAGTAAGAATAAAAGCAGAATTAGCTTAATTATATGTGGTGCTATCAACTCACAGAAATGTTCTCATTAATTTATTAAGACACCAAATTTAGAACAATTCTACGGAAGCCCTGAGAGGCAAGTAAGAAAAAAAATTCTCGTGATCCATTTTTTGTGTCTAAGGGCGTTTTCATACCTGTATTTCGTTTGCTCTGGTCCGAATCAGGGACCAAATTGTTACAAAATTTGCATATTGCCTCGGGTTTGGTTTGTCTTCACACGGCAGCTTTTACAAGCGGATCAAAATTTTGGTGCGCAAAGAAACTGCTCTCTTAATTGGTCAGAATTTCCATGCCGGAAAACTCCCGGAAGTAAACAAAGAAGAGCAGACTTCCAGAACGCAACAATGGAGAGAAAATTACGCGGCTTGATCTTGGCCCTGGTCATCTTTTTTTTTTTACCTCGTAGCAATTTTTCACTCAAGGCAAATGATACAGTTTGAAAATGAGGCGCAGCTGCGACTGGAAAACAATGTATGGATGCACTGGAGTCGCAGAAGGCGCATATCAAGACATACAAAGGACGGATGGAGGAGGCGTGCATTAACTCTCCTAAACTGTGACATGCTCATCGGCCGAAAATATTTCCGAAGATCCATCAGGTATGCCCGTGGTCTTCAACAAAGCCTGACGTTACACCTGTTTAATACTGATGTGAATAGCGAGGGCAAGCGTGGGCTCTTTTGTAGTAATGTTGTTGTTGTTGCACAGTGCTGCTTGCTACCGGAGCTGGTTTAATCCAAAAAGGCGCAATGCTTTCTCCAGTTGGGCCGAATCGAGGTCGGATCATGTTCTCACCACAAACGAAGCGTGCCGAGTTTGTTTGGAAGCGAACAGGAGGTCTCAGTTTGCTTGTTTTGGTACCCACCCGAGTGCGATTGCTGTGTTCACAGCTGCCCAAACGAACCGCACCGAGAGGGTAAACACTCTAGGGTTCGATTCAACCGAACTAAACAAGGCAGGTGTGAGTATGCTTTAAGTCTGAACTGAATTGATTTCTCTCCTGTGTTTATTACTTAAGAACAGGTGGAAAAAAAGGTTTTGGTTTGGCTTGGTTCCATGCTTAACACTCTTAATATAAAGGATTTTCTGAAACGTCAATGGAGTGAATGAATGGGAAATTCACCTCTGGAACCGGAGCCGTTCAAAAAGTGGGCCGTCACTGTTGAGTTCAATTATCTGCGAGAGATGAGGTAGAGGCAGCATTAGACATACCCCACCGATGTCCCTCATTGTCAATGTCAGGATGTCCTCCAGCCAAATTAACCCTGGTTTTTGTAGAAGAACCAGTCGTTCTATTGAATTTGTATTTTTATCTCCTTTTTTTGCAAGAAATGCACAAATGTATGAAACAACCCACATAACAATACGGTACATTTCAGAGAAGTAAACCACTAATAATTGGCAATGACACATGAAATTAAATCTAGTACTTATTGCTGTCATGCCAACTACATTCTCCTGTAATGAACATATTATGCCTTCATTACATAATTAGACTACTTTACAAAGCATATGAACTTCAGAAATTACCAGACTGGTCGGGGTACAGTACGTCCCTTTATAGAGGGTGAACTATCCATTATTCAGGGAATGGATGCAGGAAAATCAATGCTTTAGCATATTAAGTCGGGGATAAGACGGATGTCTGCACTCATAAAAACTAGGATTAAAAGTTTAGAACGTACTGTGTAGCTGCACTGTCACTCTGACAGTAAAAAGAAACGGAGTGCAGTGCTGACAGGGCAGAGAGTGAAATTACAATGTTCATTAAGCTGTCTCTAAATCCTCACTCAGCTGGGAGCAACATCTGACACGCTGGTTAATGCTGCTGTACATCACACACACACACACACACACACACACATACCTGTACATGTGAACACACACACAGAGAATACGCATGCATAAAAGTAGTATGGGGCATCATTGAGACATAACGAAGAGCAAATAATCGAACTATTTATTGCTTTCATTATATCTAGTATGTGCTCAAGTGTTAGTCGTGATGTCAGTCAGAGATGTAGATATTATCAGTGGGTGAGCTCCAAAACCCAACCATCACTGGGTCCGTTTGTGCTGGATGGACTTGGTAATTCCAGACGTCCGTCTCCCCGGCAACATTTTCCATGCTCTTCCCCGGGGACCTCGAGGCGTTCCCAAGCCAGACGAGACATATAATCTCTCCAGCGTGTTCTGGGTCTACCCCGGGGCCTCTCACCAGTTGGACTTGCCCGGAAAACCTCCAAAGGGAGGCGTCCGGGAGGCATCCTGATCAGATGCCCAAACCACTTCATCTGGCCCCTTACGACGCGAAGGAGCAGTGGCTCTAGTCCGAGCTCCCTCCGGATGTCTGAGCTCCTCACCCTATCTTTAAGGCTGAGCCCTGCAGCCACCCTACGAAGGAAACTCATTTCGGCCGCTTGTATCTGCGATCTCATTCTTTCGGTGACTACCTGAAGCTTATGACCAACCCTCACCTATGGACTGGTAAATCGAGAGCTTTACCTTCCGGCTCAGCTCCCTCTTCACCACAATGGTGAACCGAACCACCTGTCCATCTGCTGCTCCAATTTACCCTCACTCGTGAACAAGACCCCGAGATACTTAAACTACCTCGCTTGGGACAAAGACTCACTCCCAACCCGGAGGGCGCAATCCACCCGCCCTTCACCCGACGGCTCTGTGCGGCACGTAAACAAAGAGTCCAGATCCTCTGGCGACCATGAGGTTGTAAAGACATTTCACTTTGAACAAACTCAACCTCCTGGTGATGCTAGAGGAAAGGTCAGGGGATCACCAAAGTCATTAGGATTCATCCTCTGTGGACCATGAATGTTTGTATAAAATTGCATAGCAATCCATCCAATAATGGTTGAGATATTTAAGTCTGGACCAAAGTCTTGGACCAACCAACCAATAGACAGACTGACATCTTTTCAGCCAATTGTAGAGGATGATTCCAAATGGAAGATGTTCTTTACTGTCTCTGGACCAAGGGGCAACCTCCAGGTCTGAAAAGTGAAGCCAATGTGGAAGTACCTTAATCTTGCATTCTTTCTAACCTTGTCCACTTCTTATATACAGTCTATGCTCGGGACCCACTTAAAGGCTGAGATTAAAGATTAAATTAAAGTTTACCATGGCATCTTTGCTACTTGCTGCTATTTGATTTTCAGCTGAGAGAGATTCAACATCATAACTTCCACCTCATATGCTAAGCTGCACTCTGTTCAAGCATGTTTCCCCGCCATTGCCGCTACATAAAAAGAAACAGGGCCAAATGGAGCGCAGCTGGTCTTAATTTTTGCCCATTTTCTCCCGACCATTTAACCTGCCAGTCACTAACTCACCTGTCATTCCACATCCTGTCATTCATTCCCTGTTATACTGGCAGTTGCCTTCAGTGAGTTCCCACCAGTTTCAGTCACTACACCAATCCAGGCACCTGCTCCCCATTCCCCAATTACCCTCCCGGTATATATACCTTCAACCAGCTCATTGCCAGGTCGGCTTTCCAAGTCATAGTGTTCCAGCCTGTTTGCCTAAGTTCTTTTGACCTCTGCTTATCTTTCTGGATTTCTGCCTGCTTGTTTACTTGCAATAACAGCTTTAAATCTGTTGGGTTAAGTATATCAGCTTTGCTCAGTGTTTGGAAGTTGATTTTTTCCCCATTCGTCCTGGCAGATTTGCTCCAGGTTGTTGAGGTTGGTTGGATGACGGACTGCAATTTCCACACAGTGCCACAGATTGTCGATCGGACGACCATTGACTTGGCCGTTGAACTTTCATCTTTTAGTTTTTCTAGCCACTCCTGTGTTGCTATGGCCTTGTGCTTGGGGTCACTGTCCTGCTGTAAGGTGAACTTTTCTCACAAGCTTCAGGTTTGAAGCCGGATCTGTTGCAGCATCTCCCCGTATTTAGCTCCATTCATTCTTCCTTCCTTCAGTTCTGACAAGATAGCCGCGTCCCTGCTGAGGAAAAGCATCCCCACAGCATGTCGTTGCCTCCACCATACTTCATTGTGGTGTTTGTTGAGACATGGGCAGTGTTAGGTTTGACCTACACACAGCGCTTTGAATTTTGGCCAAAAAGCTCTAGACTCTCATCTGACCACAAAACTTTCAAGAGCACTGGTGTTGAATACATATATAACAAAATACAAGATATTTTCTATCATTAAACTAGTTAACCATTAAATAGTTAATTTTGAAGGTCAGTCTTTCAAAATGAAATATTAAAAATAAATCTCAATGTATTATTTGTAAATCAGGCAAATCTGATATCTTATAAGGGGGTTGAATACTACTACTTGAAGTTATTTCAGTCTTTTCCTCATTTGTCGCTTTGAGGGCTGTCAATCGATAAAAATAATTAATTGCGTTGAATCGCATGATTGTCCATAGTTTATCATGATAAATCGCAAATTAATCACACTTTTGTTATCAGTACAAAATGTAACTTTTAAGGGATATTTGTCAAGTATTTATAACTCTTATCAACATGGGAGTGGGCAAATATGCTTGCTTTATGTAAATGTACGTATATATTTATTATTGGAAATCAATTAACAAACTCATAACCTACCCTGCAGTATGTAAAGTAATATATAAAATATATATAAATAACACCTTTACCAGCTACACATGAATACACCAATAATTATAATCCAATAATATATATTTATATAAGACAATAAATCTTATTTGTTTATCAAAACAGATGCTGCTTATAACAAAACACTCCAAAAGGCTTCATTTGCGTTATTAAAATCACCAAAATTCACTACCTGATTTTAGATTCATATCTTGTCACCTTTTTCACAACTCGAGAGTTTGCAGGTCTGGAAGTTACAGTTATTACAGAATAAAGGTTTATGATTTAATGTCTTCAATGCTTAACTTATTGTACCAAGTTCCTTTCCAACATCTCAGAAAAAAATTATATGCAGTCCTGAGCTCTTAAACTTGCAATTTCACCTATTTCCTTACATACTTATATTTGTTCTATTTGTCTGACTTTGCAGCCTTCTGCAGCCCGAAGAGAAGCTACTGTCAGCGTACAGTTGAGAAATTTACTGCTGCGCTGCTACTGCTGCGCTGCTACTGCAGGCGAGGACACAACCGCATGCTGTCGGGCTGCTAGCAGTCCCCAAAATCATACTTTGCACTTCAAAAAAGAAGAGTAGACATCACAAATAGATAATGGAGAATAATAGAGAATAAACAGACAGCGGGAGGATGTGTTGACTGCCTTCCTTCATAACTGTGAGCAGAAAAAGGCGGACACATATCTGTCGCTCATTCTGACTGATGTGCTTATGTCTGAGGTTTGTTTTTGGAGTGATATAATCCATCATTTAAATTAACTTAACAAGGAATAACGAGGCAGGGATTGAGGCTGGCTGTCAGCCTGTTGAAGGACACATTTCAATATGAGCAGAAAAAAAAGCAGACAGTTCTGTCGCGCATGCCGGATGATGTATTTACAGTTGAAGTTTGTTTTTTCTTGAGTGACATATCCCCATCTGTCAAATCAACCCTAAGAAGGAGCTACAAGGCAGAGATCAAACTGTCTGCCAGCTTGTTAAAAAACGCTAGAAACTTGACACATTTCAAAACAATCTGATTGAGTCAAAGATGGAACGAACTGTCACGCTAACAGCATTTGAATCAACATACACAAGAGTTGTTGATTTCTCACATATGCAGCAGTTGTTCCTCGCTCACTATCTTCATCAGTGTCTGAAGCCGTAGCAAATGTTTGCAGATGTGACCTTTTCAGATCAAGAAATTAGACTATATATGGCCCATCTGCTGTAGTGCTGTTTTAACGGGATGTGAGAACACTTCAGTGGGGGGCAATTTTGAAGTGTGAATATTTGTGATGCGTGAAATGTGTTTCAATGTGTGAAACAAAAAAAAAACTTCTGCTTCTTAATAAAATATTACTCACTCCTCTATTTTTAAATGATAACACGTATTTGGTATATTAATACAAAATGTTAAAGACAAGCACTTGCAAAAATGACTTAGAGAAGTGATTGTCAAAGTGGGGTCTGTGTCACTCTGTCAGGGCGTTACGTAACAAAAGTATGGTCAAATAAGTCAACACTGACTTTTGGTTTGTTTGACCCCATCTATCACCCCTGGCCGCTGCCCCATAAGGACTTTGTTGCTCTACTTCACCTTTCTCCTTTGCTCCCGTCATATTAGGTACTAGTAGGTGGAGCAGGCCCCTTCTAACCCATATCTATGAGGCTGATAACCGCTGATGATGTCCATTCAATCAGCTGATATCATTTGAAGCGTGTGAATTAATATCTTTCATCTCACCTCATAAATCTCAGAGGCAGATATCTCTAATTCTTCAAATCAGGGGTTCTCAAACTTTTTGGGGCCAAGGACCCCTTACAAGGGAGAACATTTTCCAAGTGCCCCCTCTTAATTGTAACACCGATTAAACATATGCTACTTCCATTTGTACTCTTAGATGCTATTGGCACTATATATTTTTATTCTAAAACTTTTCAATCTAAATACTTCAGACCTGTTTCATAGCGATAAACAGAAACACATTTCAATTTGAATCATATTAAGATAAGATATGATGAGAAAATCCTACATTAGTCCCACAGCAGGGAAATAGGCAATGTTATTGAATGTTAATACCACATATATACTATATAAACAAAAGGTTATATCTACATTTTCTACAAGTAATTGACCTTAAAAGCTTTCAGAAAATGAACAGTAGCAAGATATAGTCTCACCCATCTAAAGCTGACTTTCAGTAAGTGCTTCAACTTAAAAATAATGAACTCATTGCTGTGAGTCACAATCATATCATAGTTTCTATTGGCCCAAAGCTAACATGGGTGGGAGTAATGGACACAATATGCTTGTTTGGTTGGCGCAAATGTTCCCCATCTATAGATGTGTACTTTTTAATGATACAATATAAATTTATAATTTATAGCAAATTATTTACCGGACCCGCTGACAGAATGTTACGTGAGACAGAAAATACAGAACTTTCACCCAGGAGACCGCCGTTTGTGTCCAGTGTGAAACCAAAAGTCGTCGTTGACTTATTTTACTGTACTTAACGTAACTTACGTACTTCACTAACGTCAAGTTACGTAACCCAAACCATGATCTTTTCCTAAACCTGACCAAGTAGTTTAGTTTCAATTCACAACGTTAATTTTCACTTTCACTTTAACAACGGGTTAGGTGCAGTTTGGCCCGTCTGAGCATTAGAGTGTAGTAATAGTAGTAGTAGTGATAACCACTGACAATGCCTATTCTATCTGCTGATAACATTTGAAATGGGTGTTTAATTTGTAGTGCTCAAAACATGAAAATGTTACACTTAACAAATTTAACATTATATATTTAACTTTCACATTCAGTTTTTGCCCCATTAGCATACACATTGTTTCATATTTTATTTATCCAACATATTACATTGGGTTCAGGGGCGTGTCTAAAGGGTTGGCACGAGGTGGCACCGACCCCCCAACCCTTGAATTGCCCCTAATTGGGCTGTGTTGGGGTTTTTTGGTCCCATTCACACATACTGAAGAAAACTATAGATTATACAAGTAGAGGCCCCGTTCTTCAGGCACAGATGACATATTTAAATAAAGCTCAGGGACGCATTTTTTTTATCTTGTACCCAGATTTTACGACCTAACAGGTTCAACGCATTATTACCTTCCTTTTAAGCGTTGTCAACAGCCACAGGGGAACAAGAATGTTCAGACAAGATATCCACACGGGGAGATAGGCAGAGAGGGTGGCAGAGGAGCAGAGTGAAGCAGCATGAGGTATTCTTAATTAGCTGCTGATTGACTGAGAGACAACCAGCCAGTACGAAATGGAGGGCGAGGTTCTAACAAAAATTCTCCTCAAAAGAAAGGTTTATCAGCTCAGCTCAGAACCGCTCGTGTGAACGGAGTGACGAGAGTGAGACAAGGAAGGTGCGCTCCTTATCTTTGACAGAGGTCAGCTCTCGCAAGGAAAAATGCAGCGGGGGAAGAGACAGAGAGGGATTAGCTCCAATCCTAATTATGGGACGCCTGGAAATGATGTCCCAGCCAATCAATGTGGGAGGTCACAGTAATTCCCGTTTGTGTCACAGCAGGACATGAAATGGAAATTGGTCACACGGATACTTGGGAGGCGACCTCTCGCATACAGCAGCAAACTGCAGACAGGAAGAGCATGTATTAATCATCTGCTTTGGAGTGACTGTAATGTAATTCAGAGGACTGACTATGCTTACAGAATTTATTCATATACAGGATGCCTCTGGAGTTGACAGAATGGATTTCAAGGAAGAAATGATGAACTTCATATACATATACAGCTTTATTCAAGGATACGTTTCAAAATAAAGGACAGTTTTACTTGTTTTTATAGTCTGTTTTATTTTTAATTCTGATACCCGTGGGATCACAGGCGATCCTCGACCGACTTTACTGTCTTTCAGAGGCTGTAGCAGGTTCAGGTGCTTTGATTATGTCACTGAGTTACTGCAGACTCGAGAGCCATGCACAATCCCCCAGCGGCGCCTAATAATATTAATGGTGTTGATATTTCTCTTCAAAATGAGTTTAATCTAAAATCTGATTGAATTTCAAGTAAGTAATTAAAGCAAGTAATTTGAGGAAGTAATTGAACCTTATATTGGGGCCAATTATTCTTGGTGTGCAGAAACTTGTTAATTGAGGTGTGAGGAAGGCAAGATCCATTATCACTCTGAACCGTCGGCTTTAATAAGGAAGCCACCGTTGTGTAACCGCGGCGGTACCGGCTTCACTGGGAGAGAAGTGAGAGGGTTGTTAAGGACCAGATTTACACTGTTTGTCTTTGATGATGATTGGCTCATGAGTTGCTATTGGTTTCTCAAACAACTACTTTGTTCTCTTACAGATGATTAATGAGGCTATTTTGGACAGGAGAACACACAAAATTTCTAGTAACCAAAAAGCCTTAAAAAAAAGTCATAGTATAGTATGACAAAAAATTCATAACAAAGTTATATAAATAAAAATAACATGTAATAAAGCTATTAGAGTATGTCAAAAAAGTGTTTAAAAAAGTCATATTATAACATGTCGAAAAAAGTCATGGTATAGTATGTCGAAAACAAGTTGTACTATAGAATGTGGAAAAATGTCATGAAAAAAAAATATAGAATAGTATGTTGAAAAATATCACGAAGAAAGGTCATAATATAGTATGTCGAACAATTTTATGATAAAAAAAAAAGTTAGTATACCATGTAGAACAATTTTCATGAAAAAAGTCATAGTAAATTATGTCGAAAAAGTTGATGAAAAAAAATCATAA
>CAKAKR010066611.1:0-30435 GCA_916700685.1 Adelosebastes latens | reverse complement strand
TCGGTTTGAATTTCAGAAATTCCGCCAACTGTGCCCAGAGGCAGCGCCATCCAGCTTGAACTGCCCTCCATTCAGTCAAACCGTGCTAGATTAGACACAAATCTGCAAAATTATATGCTCTCCGCTGCTTGCTATATGCGATCCGGATTAGCTAAATCTACATTAAAAACGTATGACTCTGCATGGTCTTACTTTCTCTCCTTTTGTGCCACTTTCTCTGTAGCTGCTTTGCCTGTCAATATTTCTATCATATGTGCCTTTATAGTCCACTGTTTTGAATCACAAAAAATGCAGCCATCCTCCATTAAGGGTCTTGTAGCAGGTATCCAATTCCACCTGCGATGTTTGGATCCATCCACCAACAGCCTGCTCGAAAACCCATCTATACGTCTCCTGCTAAATGGCCTTAAAAAAGAGAAACCGCAAGGCAAAGATATTCGTCTCCCTTTCACTCTTTCACTCATTAGAAATGTAATCACACATTTAAGAAACGGGTGTTTTGGTGCTTACACAGACCTCTTATTAGAAACTGTTTTCCTCACAGCTTTTTTCGGGTTTCTTAGAGGTGGCGAGTTCACAACACGCACTGAATCTTTCAATCCTTTGCATGACCTCACTATTTCACCATATTTTTAAAACACTCAAAGACTGATAGAGATAGGAAAGGAACATCTGTTTTAATCTCTGAGTCTAATTCCGTTTTTTGTCCCGTGTCTTCCATGATCCTCTATCTGAGATGCCGACCTCAAGCCAGCCAACAAGAGCCACTCTTTGTCACAGAGGAGGGGAAGCCCATGTCCCGAGCTTGGTTTGCCACACGCCTTCGCCTCCTCTGCCAATCATGCGGACTGCCACCAGAACGCTACACTGCGCATTCTCTCCGCATAGGAGCAGCGACAACGGCAGCATTAACAGCTCCCGTCTCTACACTCAAGGCTATGGGCCGATGGTCATCAACGGCTTATGAGCGTTATCTCCGGCCGGAGGCTCAAGAAATCCTCGATGCTCAAAAAGCTATGAGTGCTCTGTAATTACTGGCTATATATATATATATATTAAATGTTACGGCATATCTGAATGACTTTCTTATTTAAACTTTCTATGCATATACCTCACCTGCAACCGTTAAAAATCAAAAAGCATCACTGTATATCGTTTTAGTCTAATTAGCTTTCCTTTAAGTCGTACCGATGGCCCCTCCTGCTGGTTCTTCCATGTAGGTGCATGGAGGTCCAGGGAGGTTTGCCTGGTGTGTTAAATTTGGGGTCTTTACTGCTGAGCTCCCTGCCTTTAGCTTTCCATGTATGCACATGGAAGGGCAAGGAGGTGTGCTCTCCTTGCCTCATGCTACCACGTAGGCTCGTGGATCCACGTATGCGCGTGGATGGGGGCGACCTGTGTAGATGCAGATGGCATCACTGTATGTCGTTCGGATCTGTACGGGTTTCACTGGGTGCTCAGCTGGCTCCTCCTGTGGCTCTTTCATGTAAGCACATGGAAGGCCAGGGAGGATTGCCTGGTATGGTTGTTTTGGGGGTCTTTGCTGCTGCTCTCCCTGCCTTTGGCTTTCCATGTATGCACATGGAAGGGCAAGGAGGTGTGCTCTCCTTGCCTCATGCTACCACGTAGGCTCGTGGATCCACGTATGCGCGTGGATGGGCAGGGAGGTCCCAGAGCAGAGCCATACCGCCAAATATAATGTGTATATTACTGTAATGGAAATAAAGTTTCTTTGACTAAAGTGGTCCTGACTGAAATCGAGCGTAGCGTTAGTTCAGGCAGGCCATGAAGTCAAGCGCTGCTCATATGACAGCTGTCAGCTGATGGCGGCCGATCTTAGGCCGGCCAATCAGCTGAAGCATCATCTGACAGATCAGCTGATTCCCTTCTATGCATTCATTGGCAAATTTCATACAGAGCGCCTTATTTAAGCTGCTTCAACCTGGCTGCCTGTGCTGCTTCTTCTACAAAGCCGCTCGCAATCCACCTCCACCCCACCACCTCCTTTAATACTGTGTGTGACTAATCAATATCATTCTGTGTTATTAATACTGGCTCTGTTCTGCACCCGGGGGGGTCTTTGCTGCTGCTCTCCCTGCCTTTGGCTTTCCATGTATGCACATGGAAGGGCAAGGAGGTGTGCTCTCCTTGCCTCATGCTACCACGTAGGCTCGTGGATCCACGTATGCGCGTGGATGGGCAGGGAGGTCCCAGAGCAGAGCCATACCGCCAAATATAATGTATATATTACTGCAATGGAAATAAAGTTTCTTTGACTAAAGTGGTCCTGACTGAAGTCTAGTTTTCTCTCAGAACACTTGAATTACAATATGCTGAAAGGTTATTATGGAATTTTTGCCCAATGATGGCAAAAAATTGTTGCCTACTGAAGCTTTAAGCCCAACCATGTTGTTTTTTCCTAAACCTAACTGTAGTGGTTTTGTTGCCTGAACTAGGGATGCTCATTTTGAAATATTTTCTTAACCGATAACCGACCCTCATTACCGATTATTAAACGTTAACCAACAAGATTTGTGCCTCGCATGCAGCGGTGTACCAGCTGCAGGAGCACAACAGATATTGGTTGACGGGAGTCTCCAGTTCACCGTCCGGGAGCGTTAACTTAGCAGCTACGATGCTGCGTGTAGTGTCGCGGACATGCAGCCACTTTCCCAGTAAAAGTCTCCACCGCACATTTAGTTTAGTTTAGCAGGTTGTCAGCTGTGTGTCTGCCCGGCGTAACTTTAGTGAGTGTCCAACAGTGTGTGTATTTGTGCTACGTTAGCAGCTCTTGCTTTGCCGGAGGCTTCGTGCTCGCCGCCGCACACATAGTCTGCGTAACTTTAGCGAGTTTCCAACAGACCGTGTGTGTGTGTGTTGGCGGTGAGTGTGAGGTTGTTGGTGGCGTTCTAGTTGTGAACGTAGGTGTAGCAGTGTGTGTACAGTTTATTTGTCGCTGAATAAATGCTACGAAACTACAACTCCTCCGCTCCACTCAAGCGAACTGGAGCTGTTCTTTTAATACATCCATGGAGAGACCAGAGCCGACTTCCTGTATCCTGCAACTCCGGCTCTGCCTCTTAAGGTGGGTTGTTAAGGTGGACCAGCTTTTCTCCTTAAAGAGACGAGCCGCTCCTCTGAGCCGCTCAGCTTTTGAGTTAATTATTAACATTTCTTTTAACCGATAGTGTTAATCAGTTAAAATGCTTAATGTCGGTTAACGGTTAATTATGGACATCCTTAGCCTGAACTAAAGCAATGTTTGTTTAATTCACAACATTAAGCATGTTTATTGGGACTGAAAAGTGACGCTGAGGGGTCTGATAAAGCGTCAGAATATGACGAGTTGGGATGAGAACGTGTTGGAACTGTTGTGTTGGATCTGTTACCGTGGATGGGTTTACATTGTAGTTAATGGAACGCCCAGTGCGTCTCATACCGGAGCTAAAGACAGCGCTGTAAATACCGACGGTGCAACTGGTGCGGCTCACCGGGGCCCTAGAAGCTGTCAGGGGCCCAAAAATCCTCTTCCTACACCGTGTCCACACTGAATCCGTTATATGCACTTCTGCTACGTCATGTAAACAAACCACGTAGGCGACCTATCAGCTGTGAGCTTGAGATCAGACTGGAGACGTAACCACTTATCTTCCTTCGTTTGGTCTTTTTAAACAGAAAACACACATTTAGTTTTGTGATATTTACTGGAAATGATGTACAATATATCCAACAGCAGTAGGAAACGTTCATCTCTCTGGTGATCTCCCTCCAGCCAGCTGCCACCTAATTTAGGTTTTTGTAGTGAAATGAGGAAGATAACTCCTCATTTCAACTTCACCAATCAGCAGCTCCTGATCCACTGAGGCGATTTCAAGGCGAGCGACAGGAATAAATAGAAACAGCTGGGCGTCTGACAAAAGTTCAGCTCAAAACGGCGTGCCACGCCGCGCTGCATCACTCACGGCCAGGACATTCCAATAAAAAAGGACATGGTTCAGTGTTGTTAATGACTTTGTGGAGGACAAGACCTGTTGGATAAACTTCTAACGGGTGAGTACAGGTTTCTTTTTGTTATTATAGAGTTGGATCAGAGATTTAAATATATAACACTGTAATTGTTTCGCCTCATATGTTGGAAAATGTGCACCTACTGTAATCTGTGCAACATTTGGCTGCTGGGTCCAGTGCAGGCTGTTAAATTAGCACTGATAAATGTGACACTGCTGCTGTCCGTGGTGCTGGTCTAAGGCTGGTTTGCAGTATGGGAGTTGCATGGTGAGCCTCTCCATGGTGCCATAGCAATTGTCTGCTTTGCAATTGTCTGGACTGGTGTGTGTACGTGAAAAAATGTCTACCGGGGCCAATCACAATGATGTTACACTGCTAGCTAAAGGGTGCCTTGTGTGACTGTATGGAACGCCGACAGAGCCTCGGTATTTGACGCCCTGGGAATGAGAGGGGGCTGGTCTACCCCAGGGTCTTCTTGAAAGTTGGACGTGCCCAAAAACCTCCACAGAGAGGCATCCTAATCAAATGCCCAAACAACCTCAACAGACTCCTTTCAATCCAAAAGGAGCAGGAGGTCTCCTCCGAGACCCTTGAAGGTGTCCAAGCTGCTCACTCTGTCCCTAATTCCATTTTGCCATTCTGGTTTAGCCCACTTTAATTGCTCGGCGCCACGCCAAGCCATGAACACATGCATCTTCACTGTGTCCTCACAGCAGGAGGTAGCCTCGCAAAACCGCGCTGTTGTGATCCTGCTGAGTTGCAGACCACGACCACAGCCCACCCGTGTCAGTCTCCCCCCCACAAACAAGCTGTGTCTTGTGCTAAACTGTTTGGCTCAACAACCTGCTGGTAAGAGAGAAAGCTCTGCTGTGCACAGCTGTCGCTACTTTTGTAACGTGTAACTGAATCTTTGCGGTTTGGAGTTTAGTTTCACTCCTGTGTTCCCGTCCATACTTTCAGCCTTGTTTACTGATACTGTATAAGAGCCGTGTTAAGTTACTACTGAACGATTCCTGCTGCTTCATAATAAAAGCTTTTTCACTGCAGTACCAGAAGAAGGCTGTTGTTGTGAATATTTGGTCAGGGGATCCATATTGAATATTGCAGGAAGTAATAGTAAAAGCAGAAACAGCCACAGTGAGCTGTTAGATGAAGAGCTGCAGGTGACAAACCAGCACACCTCCAACACTTCATCAAAGCCTTTAACCTCGCCCTGCTGTGCTGTGGAAAAACACGCACCGTGGCAGCATGGCTTCAATGGTTGTGGTTGCTCATGACTGCATAAGTGAGCCCAGACACCCTGCGAATAAACTCAGATATGACTGAACAAGCACATTTAAAAGTATGACAATTGTAATGGTGAAAGTAGCAATTATAATGTTACAGTAATTATGAGTAATAAATAAGTAAGGAAAAGTCAGACGTAAACAAAATTATAGCAAATGGCGACCTGATATAATATTGCAATGAGTGGAGTGCAAAAATATGCATTAATGTTTAACTTTGTTCAACTAAAACATTATGACATGCCCATTTTGATCGCATACAGCTTTGGGTAAGTCAGAGGCAAGTCAGCACACTGACAGCTGTTGTTGCCTGTTGGGCTGCAGTTTGCCATGTTATGATTGGAGCATATTGTTTTATGCTAAATGCAGTACCTGTGAGGGTTTCTGGACAATATCTGTCATTGTTTTGTGTTGTTGATTGATTTCCAATAATAAATATATACATACATTTGCATAAAGCAGCATATTTGCCCACTCCCATGTTGATAATAATTAAATATTTTAATCGACTAACTAACAATTTTTACAATCATTTTCCTGATATAATGATTTCATATTTTCTTTTTTGAAAAAAGTCCTAAACCTAAGTTTTGCAAGTACTTTTTCCAAAATTATTTCAAACATGTTGGTACCACGTTCTGATAAGGCACCAAAGACCTCAGTGTTAAGTGTGGGCCTGCCTGCATATGTCGCAGGGCACACTGTTTTGTGGGCGTGTTTTGTTGTTCCTCTCTCTCCCTTCCTTTCTGACTTTCTTATTTTTCAAGAGGAGCGCACCTGAAACAGGGCGCTGATTAAGGGGGAAGGAAAGGGCGGAGGAACGGTGCGTAAGGACGCACAGTCACAGGCACTCAGCCCTGCCAGCCGGCAGCACCAAGGCCTATAGAAAGAAGGCTGGGTCACAGGTCATATCTTTGGGGGTATTACACATGCGCAGTAAAATCTCGCCTGTACTCGCCGAAATTGAGCCAATCGCAACGCACGACCGCAGCTTCAGTTACACTGCGCATGTGTCATACTCCAAGACCCAAGTCCGCCCGTGACCCAGCCTCCTTTCCATAGGCCTTGGGCAGCACTGCTCGGGAGACTTCTGTCTCCATTGCTTCCTTTTTTTTGGTCTTCGGTGGTTTTTCCCAATATTTTGTTTGTTACTTTGTTTTTGGATCTCTGGCAGTTTAGTTTTTCATGGTTTTGTTTAAAGCTTCAGTAGGCAGAATATTTTTGGCATCATTGGGCAAAAAGTTCACACTAACCTCCTGAGAGAAAACTAGACTTCTGCACAGGGTCTGAAATTAGGTGAAATCATCAGGACATCCGCCACTTTGGCAGGCAGGGAAAATGCTAGTGATGTGAATAGAGAACCGTAGCTGTCCTATGTGATTATGTGTACAGCACGAAATTCTCAGAACTGTCCCCTTTTTCATCCCACTGGAGGTTGAAGGCCTGGTAGATAAACTATTTATTAATCACTAATAAAGTCATTAGTTACAACGTAAAACCCCATTTATAAGGAGTGCCTAATTAGAAGTGGTACTGTCGATCCTAAGAAAACCACCGTGCCTGATCAGTATAAGAAGAAATTCACAGTGAGTTGAATTTAACTGTCAGCTCTGTCCTGCAGGATCCTTACTTACTTGTTTTCTGTCAGTTGTCAACACACTTTCAGACTTTTAGACACGACTGAGGAAAAAAACAACAACCCATGCCAGTCATCGTCGCGCAATTTTGCAACATGCCAACAGGTCTCTCTCTCATCAGCAGACTCTGACACAAGCAAAGCCCTGGGTAGTTGGGTTTCTGCCAAGCATGCAGCATGAGTGTCATTTTTACAATGCGGCTTGACATCACAGTCCCACTGCAACACTGCAATTTGTGTGATAAAGGCGGTCCATGCCGCTCTGAAAGGGAAAAGGGCACGCGAACAATAAGGACTCTGCTCTGCTTGTTCAACTCAGCTTGAAAGTTTGTTAAATTTAGTTTAAACACCCTGGGAAGGTGGCAGGTTGCTTTCCATGCCCTGTAATGAAGTAGGTGAACACTTTCAGCCAAAATGGAGAACTATTTTGGTCAGGCTCAAGTCTCCCAGCAGGTTTTTGAGGGATGCATTTTTTGTCTGCTTCCTGTTGTGTCACAGGAACAAGGCTTTCTGGGTACAGTCACACAACGGCTGCTTTATTGGACTTCAACTCTTGATAGGTGCACAGAGACAGGAGATGGTAGAGTAAAAACTGGTCAAAGAGAGATGGAAGAGGAGACATTGGAGTGTGAATGTCCAGCCCTATACCCAGACAAGAACCTTGGAAGATATTGTTGTGTGTAGGGATGCACCGATACCACTTTTTTTCAGGCCGAGTACAAGTACAAGTACTTAAATTTGGGTACTCGCCGATACCGAGTACCGTTACGAGTACTTCTCTGTGCCAAAAGACCCTCGTTAACAGCCAGCTGGAGGGTGTGAGTGACACACGGCAGGCTTGGGAGTCCCGCATATGAGGCGGTGCGCCGCGATCGGCTCTAGGTCGGCTTGGAAAGGTTCAGGGCGAAGGTGGCCTGCGGCCGCAGCTTTACAGCGCTCCCCGCCCGGACCTCGCCACACCATGGACAAAGGGCTCGCTGCACCCTCTCTCTCCGCCGGGGACGGCCCCCTACTCCCGGTGCGACTGTCGACCTGGGCGGACTGTCCTCAGTGCGCCTCAACCGCGTTGTGCTACCAGATCAGGGCTCGGCCCACGTAAAAGGCGCCAGGGGTCTGCGACAATGTTGGTAACCCACCTGACCCGTCTTGAAACACGGACCAAGGAGTCTAACGCACGTGCGAGTCAGAGGTTGCAAGCAAAACCCCGTGGCGCAATGAAAGTGAGGGCCGGCGCGCGCCGGCTGAGGTGGGATCCCGGCCCAGCAGGGTCGGGCGCACCACCGTAAAGTGGTATCGGTGCCATTGTATCGGAGCCGTTTTGCGAGTACGAGTACGAGTACATGAGCACAGTATCGGACCCGATACCCGATACCCGATACTGGTATCGGTATCGATGCATTCCTAGATGTGTTCAATGTAAACGCTTTTCACAATATCTCCCATGGCAACTACGGTTAAGGTTAGGGATGGACTGTGGTAAGGCACGTTTGTTTGTGTAGCACCTTCCAACAACAAGAGAACCACAAGGTGATATAATAAAAGACATATAAACCACTTCACAGTTTAATTCAATTCAATTTATTTTTATATAGCGTCAAATCATAACAGAAGTCATCTGGAGATGCTTTTTATATAGAGCAGGTCTAGACTGTACTCTATAGTTTAGAGACCCAACAAGAGATCCCCCATGAGCATTGCATTGTTATGCGCTGTTGTAAACCTAAACATTCCAGATGTGTCAGTTTATTTCCTGTTGCAGTACAGGGGCCTGTAAACCTTTATACATTCCTTTTTGCAGAGTATGTGAATGACATCAGCTGATAGGAAGTAAACATGGACCCATGCTGTTGCCTAGCAATGCAGTTCCATTGAAACAGTCTATAAATAGGACATTAAAAGAATGAATGATTCAGGATGCATCTGAAATTCCATACTAATCTGCTAATTAGTATGCTAAAACAGTATGTGATATATTTTAGTATGTCCAAAACCTTAGTATGAAAGCTAGAGTACGCAAATGGCATACTATTTCCGGTAAAATATTACAGTATGTAGTATAGTAACGGACGTAAATTACTGCTCAGTGCGTCCGAAAAGAGACATACTACTTTTTATTCACACAAAAGTATGTCAAACGATAGTACAACTATTGAGTATGTAGTGCATAGTATGTCATTTTGGACGAAGCCATGAATTCATTTAATTTGATAAAAGGCAGCACAAACAGAACCATTTTAAGGATAAAATGGGATCATGTCTAGAAGGTAACCCCCAAGTTGCGAAACTCACAAGATTACCTTCCAGACACAACCCTGAAGGTTGGAGCAGACCTCAAGTTTTCTGGCAGAAAAATTCCAGATATGTGGTGATCAAAAAATTATAATTATGGTAAGATATATTGTTTTAAACAATCTCAACTAGTAAGCACATGTAGATGTTGAACAGAACAGGTCCAAGAATGGAGCCTTGGGGAACAACACATTATTTTTGTTCGATCAGACGTTTAGATTCAAACAAGTTTAGCACTGCCACAAAGTCCCACCAGATCTTTCCTGTCTTTCTTATATGTTGAGGCTAACTGTGTCTAATGCAGTACTGAGATCCAATAATACTAAGACTGTCTGTATTTATGTCAGGTTGGTCTCATACACTGTTCGTAGCTATACCTACGAAAAGTAATGCACTGTAATTTGTGTAAATCCCACAAAATCAATTCCAATGTAATCCACGTAATTGTCAACCAGGAAATATAAAGAGAGGTGAACACCACATAGGGAGGAGGTCAGGATTGATGGGTGGGTCTAAAAATACCAGACTTTCATCCAGGAGACCAGCGTTCGTGTCCCGAGTGAAACCACAAGTCAGCGTTGATGTATTTGACACGTATTATTTTAAGCCAAACCACGATCTTTTCCCAAACCTAACTAAGTAGTTTGTTGCCCAGGTTGATCTTTTCCTAAGCCTAACTAAGTAGCATTGTTGTCTACACCTAACCAAGTAGTTTTGTTGCCTAATGCTAACCAAGTCAATCTTTTCCTAAGCCTAAGTAGTTTTGTTGCCAAAGTGGATCTTTTCTTAAGCCTAACTAAGTAGTTTTGTTGTCTAAACCTAACTAAGTAGTTTTGTTGTCTAAACCTAAGTAATTTTGTTGTCTAAACCTAACTAAGTAGTTTTGTTACCTAGGTGGATCTTTTCATAAGCCTAACAAAATAGTTTTGTTGTCTAAACCTAACTAAGTAGTTGTATTGCCTAAACCTAAGGAAGTTGTTTCCAGTGAAGATGTAAGTGTATTTTGAAAAGAGTGTATGCAATCTAAGAAGCTGAAATGGACACGTGTTGCTGGACATTCGTTGGAAAACGACCGAAAAAGGAGGAATAATTATTTCGTAAGATATCATACGAACCGTTGCAGGAGAATACATTGTTTAAGTAGTTGTCATTCACAACGTTACCTAGAGTGCTCTCAGAACTGTGATGTGGTTGAAATCCTGACTGGAAAACATTTATTGTAGGTCTGTGAGAGAACATGAACTGTGGTCTCCAGCATAAAAGTCAGACACACAACACAACAATCCACCCACTCAACCTCGACATCCTCGCTTCCTGTATTGTGTACCGTGCATGAGGGACCATAAAAAGCTAAAAGATATCTGTTAAAAGAAAAAAATGTAGTTAAGCTTTACATGCAGCATCACCTTCCAGACTATTGATCTCAGTGCTAAGAGTCTTTTTGGAAGACCAAGTCCAGATCAATTTTAACGCCGACTAGGATTAGGTCAGACCTACTCTTGGTCAAAAAAGTACTGATTCACACCTTACAAGTTAGACACAAAATCACCTTCTGTTTCCTTAACTACTTTCCAACTAGCTTTTTTAAAGTGCCTTCTAAATAATATATCCAGACTGACTGATGAGAATGTGAGTCAATTGCTATAAGGAAGCTGTTTCAGATCATTTCAAATCATGTCGGACAAACTCTGTAGCTCCAGAGGACACCACTGTATCAAGAGAAGCCTTCATGTCCAAATTTCACCTTTAGCCGTTGGGCATGAACACTGTTTATCGACACAAGTTCAGAACAGATAAGCAGCTACTACTTTACACTGTATTTACTTATCAGTATTCTACGTGCATGGTGTTTGTTGCCTCTCTCATCAATATGAGGTGTGGGTAACATGCGTGGCACAGATCCAATTCTGTATAGCAGCAAAGCTGGCAGAGAAACCGGAATATTGACTCTCTATAATTTACATCAGGGAGTTTCGTGCCAGCCATGATTGCATGCTAAACACCGATAAATAAATAAAGATGTCAGCAAACAAATACAATACACGACCAGCCAGACTGACAGCACAGCCATGGCGGATTGTCTATGGGGATATAAGTGAAACACATGCTGCGAGTTGTGTGTCTGTATATAATCTTCTACTGGCAGCTGTCAGAACAATCATCTGACCTGATTTAATTTCTATTAGATGCATTTTGTGCACTTGAAAAAAAACATGAAAGTCCTCGTGCTTTTTTTTCTGGCAGAAATGCAATTTCATCTAAAGTGGCATAACAGTACGAGGAACAACATCATCTCAACTGCAAGATGGTGGTGGTGTAATTGGAATGAGTGGACTGTACTCGTGGAAGAGGGCTTGATTGGCATACCAGGGATTGCATCTTGACAAGTCAGTCAACATAGCTCCCCACCACATACTGGCATTTTCCATTTATAGAATATCCTCCCTGCCACTCAAATTCACCGTATATGACAGCGTGCACAGTTATAGATTCAAATGATGAAAATTGAAAAGAAAGAGGCAGGACAGTTCGAGGTTCATATATTTTGCACCCGTGTGGCTTAAACTGAGAGCAACAGTTGTCTGCTTCATGCATATTAGCCGTCCTCTTTTCTTTTTTTATTATTAACTGTCATCACATCTACGGTGTTGTGGTCACGTTTTACTTTTAGCCATCTGGGACCCGAGTTTACAAGACTCCACAAAAACCAGTAGGCCTATAGGGTTTTTATTGCAGGGAGTCTGAAGGTATGTTAAGACCAAAGGCAAAGCATATTTTCGCCTTGCGTTACTCACGCAAATACAGACGCTGGAGTGTTTTGAATATTCGCCCTCAACAGCCAATTCATAGTTTTCACGTGACGTCACGGCCCTATGGGAACGCCCAACTGGTGGGCAAAACAAAGCAGCCCTCCACTGTCCGCCAGCGACAGCTCAGCTTTTACACCACTGTTAGTTGTCATTCAATTTAATGCAGAAACCGAAGAGAAGACTAGCCTGGACTGTGTTTCTACAGCACCGTCTCAGAACCAAAACCCAGAGCAGAGGATTGTGGATTTATGGAATTAAATTAGATGTGCCGACGTCCCTGACGAGAGCGGACTACACTGACACTGACTGCAAATGAACACCCATGCAACCAACGACTACGACCGAGCTAGCCGTCTCTCCCATCTCCATGGTCAAACCAGCTCATTTAACCATTCAACCATTTAAATCATTTTTTAGACATTGCTTCACGAGCGGTGTTAGTACGTCTGCTCCATCTGTGTCCGTCTCCAGCGGTGTTAATATGTCTGCTCTGCCTGTGTCCGTCTCCAGCGGTGTTACTACGTCTGCTCTGCTTGTGTCCGTCTCCAGCTGTGTTACTACGTCTGCTCTGCCTGTGTCCGTCTCAAGCGGTGTTACTACGTCTGCTCCGCCTGTGTCCGTCTCCAGCGGCTGGTTTAACTACGGAGATGCAAGTAACAGCTAGCTTGACCACAGTAACCAACGTTAATTTCTTGTCCTTCACCTCGCAAACAAAAGCACTAGTGACCCATCCAGACTGAAAGTACAGATAACTGCGACGTTACACTTTCCTCTTGGTGACAGTATAAGGGATGGAGTCTGCACAAGATATAACGTTATGTAGCTAAACATCACCAAAGTACTGCTCCGGGGACATAGCTGAGACAGCTTTTCAACTAGCAAGCTATGCTAGCTAACGCTGTCTGGTTATCAACTCCTTGATCATAACAGAATATAGTGACTTTCATCACTGCTCATTTTTAGACTTGCAGTTTGTATATATATCTTTGTTTTTCCTCGTTTGAGAGGTGATCTAAACACTTGCTGATTGTAAAAACTAAAGATCTGACAGCCTTGTGCTCTTCCTGGGGGCTTGGTTTTGCCCTCCAGGCTCTGCGGGAGTTACGTGACTGAAAACTATGAATGGGAGCAGTAAAGTAGGTTTGTTGTAAAGTACAACCAATAGAAGATTTCAACTTGCACGGACGCGTATTTGCATCTTTGTATTGATTTTGTATTCAATTGCAACATGCGAAAAATTTGCTTCGGCCTGAACACACCTTAAGAAGTATTGGTGAAAGTTTATTATAAAACAAGACTAAGAGTCTACAGCCACACTATCAGCTATGTGAGCTAAATGCTAGCATCGGCAAACTAACATGCTGCAAATGACAATGCAAAAATGCTGATGTTTAGCAAGTTCACCAACTTAGTTTACCATGATAGCATGCTATCATTTGCTAATTAGCATTAAACACAAAGAGAAAAATGTCATTAGTTTTGCAGGAATTTGGTCATAAACCAAAGAATTAGGCAAATTAAAATGATGGATGTTTAACGGCACTAGATAGAAAGGTAAGGGATCACTAAAGTTGTTAAAGTTCATCCTGAGAGGAACATGTATATTACCAAATTTCAGTCCATCAAAAATTTGTTGAGACTTTTCACTCTCACAGATGTAAACCTCATGGTGGCACTAGAGGGCAGTCAGCAGATCTCAATAGTTATACGATACACCGGTTTGGGCCCACGAATGTCATGGCAATCCATCCAATAATTGATGGTAAAGTAAAGTGGTGGTCCAACCAACCAACTGACATTGTCATTGTCATTTTTTTTTCTTTCGGGGCGGCTGTAGATCAGTGGGTAGAGCGGGTCGTCCTTTAACAACAAGGTTGGTTCGATCCCCGGCTCCTACTGTCTGCATGTCGAAGTGTCCCTGAGCGAGACTCTAAACCCTGAGTTGCTCCCCGGGCGCTTGCAGCAGCCCACTGCTCCTAAAATACTTAGGATGGGTTAAATGCAGAGGTCAAATTTCATGTATATACCTGTATGTACTATGATAAATAAAGGTTTCTTCTTCTTCTTCTTCTTCTTCTTCTTCTTCTTCTTGCCATCTCTCAAGCCTAGCCGCTAGCGGGGGATTAAAAAAAAAAGAAGTAACAAACGTATATGCAGGGGCTGAACAAAGCAACAAAAGTATCTTATGCCAGGCAGACACTGCATAGATTAGACCTCATTAGTTGCCTGAACAATCAACAACAATGGATTGGGTGTGACAGAAAATTTGAGTCGGCTGTCCTGCAGTTTGAGCAGTTCAGTGATCCAATTTCCCACATGGCTGCTGTCGAAAGATCCATTATGAACTGTAGTGAGCTTGTTTATTATTAGAGTAGTATTTTACATGGTGTGGCTAGTACAGTCTTGACTGAGACTGTGCTATGCTGCAAAACAGACCATATTGTCCACATCACCTCAGAATCATCCACATCCATATTTTTCCTTTTTTATCCACGTTTGTGGACAGGGCCATATTGTTTGAATAAACCCTTAAAGGAATAGAAAATTTAAAAAACTGTTTTACGCTCAATATGACCACCCACGTCCAGAACAGTTGATAAAACCATATTTGTGAGCAGAGAAGTCGTACGTTTTGACTGAGCAGAAAGGCCGATTGAAAAGTGTAGTGTGAGTTAACTCAACTTTCAAAACTAACTAAACTGTAAGTGTCTGACAAGCTTTATTATACGCTATAACACAGTCTAACAACACCATACACAATTGGCCTTGAAAATGTCCAGTTAAATCATCGCTCTGATCACCTTTAATGCAACAATATGAGCCTCACAAAGGTTGGTTTTATTGGAGGACTATTTTAAGGTATTCCTGTTATTGTGTCCAAAGACAGCCCATTCGCATGAAAAGGAGTATAAAAGCCACAATAATGCGCCAGGCGTTTAGCGTGCAATAAAAATGCCTCTCTTGATTTCCGCATGTCATTTGTACGCCATGTATCCTGTATTGACTGCAATGTAAACGCATCCATGTATAAATGCTACGGTAAGAGTAAGTGACGTCGTATAAAGAAGCGGTGGGGAGGTGGATGGGTCCAACAAACACTGGACTTTTAACCAGGAGACCCGTCTTTGAGACCGTTGTTGACCGGTGTCTTGTGAGTTACGTTAGTGACGTTTGTCACGTTTTTTATTGACGTTTGTAACGTGTGTTCGTTAGTGGGGTTACGTTGTATCCGTACGTATTTCATTTAGTTTACATACTTATTTTAAGCCCAACCATGACGTTTTCCCTAACCTTACCTAAGTGGTTTTCTTGCCTGATCCTAAGTTAGTGGTTTTCTTGCATAAACCTAACTGCAAACATTTGCATGGTGTAAAAAGGACATGCGAAAAGCTGTGTAATGTTGTGGTATTTATACGCCTTCCTGTGAGACCGGGTTGGGATAGAATAGACAATTCAATTCTGGTCAGCTGAAAGTATGTGGGGCGTAAGTGTGTACACTCACTGCTACCTCTTTATTCATATTCACATTTATTCACTCAGCTGAGCCACACTACTCATCTCAAACAAGTGAAGACAGATTTCCCTGTCTAAAAGTTCCTCCTACCTAGTGAAGTGTGGCATGACGGGTTCATACTGCAACCTCCAAGTTCTTTCCCTCCAGCGTCAAAATCACATACTTGTAGCCACTGGATTTTTCATAAAGGACACTGCCATTGTGACTCCTCTATCCTCGACCCATTTAGTGTGTTCATGAGTTATTTACTGACAATGTCAAGCCCTTTGAAGCTTACTCTCCCCAGGCACGCACACTTGAGTGCACGTACACACACACACAGAATACCCTGATGCACATATGCCTTCTTTTTCCACCCAAAAAAATAGAATCTGTATTTATTTATTGATAGATGAAAGCTTACATATTTGAATCTGAATTTTTTTTTTAAATGTGTCAGTTGTAGCAGACAAATTGACAATATGTTTCATGGACATGGATTTTATCTCTGTAAATCTGGTGTCAGATGACTAACATGTAGTTTGAGAGAATTTGATATACAGCATACAAGTTGCAGGACGCTACGATCCAAAACATATCGTTATAACAGTGTGGTCCTGGTCAGAAGTGAATCCTGGCAGTTTTATATACACTTTAGAAATTCAACCACTATTGCAGCGAAGAGTTTTAGAAAAGTTTGAAGGTATACTCAATGTACAAAATGTGCATCGTACATTGTTATAGCCTCTTTTGCAAAATCCATACCACAATTGCACAATCCATACCACAATGCTTTTAAAGGTCTAAAAAAAACACCCAAAAATAGCAGCCATAGACAAGTTAATATTTATCTGTTTCAATCATATATCAAGACACCACAAACCCACAGTAGTCCTCACCAGTGAATAGGGCAAACATTTGATCTAATATCTTATTAAACTTGCACAATTTGCATACATTTCTAGAACAGAAATCTGAACATTGGATAAAACCAACTTCAAGATTCTTTTTTTCATTTTGTTGACAGAGTCAAAGGTTTTTACAGAGGGAATTTTGGATATCTCCATGAATCAGAAAAAAAAAGATTTCAACATCCATGAAAAATCCATGTTTGCCATGTTTTTTGGGAATAAAATGTTTTTTTATAAATATAAATATCAATCAGGCTATGAATAATGTATGAACAAAGTAAGTTTACAGAGTAAAAACCTTCAGAATACAGACAGGGATGAAACTGGAAAGTTTGGTGTATGTAAGTTGTATGTTTATCTTATTAAACATTTCCAGAACAGAATTCTGAACATTGGATGAAGCCTGGTTCAAAATTCTTGTTTCATTTTGTTGACAGAGTCAAAGGTTTTTACAGAGGGAATTTTGGATATCTCTTTGTATAACTCCATAAATCAGAAAATACTGTTTTGCCATGTTTTTTGGAATACAATCCATTTTTGCCATGTTTTTTGGAATAAAAAGTTTTTATGAATATAAATATAAATCAGGCTATGAATAATGTACGAACAAAGTACGTTTACAGAGTAAAAGTTCAGAATACAGACAGGAATGAAACTGGAAAGTTTGGTGTATGTAAGTGCTACTGAAGTGGAGATTTAATATGAGGAAAAAATGAGTTTTGAGAAAACGTCCTTCAAAGATATTCATTGTAAAATTCCATACCTTTTATCAGACACTATAGGGCAATATGGTTGAATCTTTAACTAATATATGTCACCATGAAATTTCCCAAGTTGATTACTTACATTAAGACAATTATTTTTGCATTAAATGTTTTCTGAAAATATACGTTTAAATATGCAAATGAGGCATTATCTAATGCTAACTTTTGGTGAATTTAGGAGACATCTACAGATGCAAATAGACAGAATAGTAAAATGAACACCTAATTGTGAATTTTGGATTGTTTTCTTTCCACTAGTCTGTTGTTATGGCAACACAGTCTCAAAGCAGTTTGTGAAATAGTCACAAAATTTCCCTTTTTTTCGTGACGCTCAGCACGACTGTCAACCATGTATTTTTAGTGCATTTTCCTACGAACGTCCAGCAACACGTGAAGCACGTGTCAATTTCTGCTTCAGTCTTTTCAAAATAAAACAACTCAGTTAGGTTTAGGAATAGATCGACTTAGTTAGGCTTAGGCAACAAAACTACTTAGTAAGGTTTAGGAAAAGATTGTGGTTTGGGTTGAAATAACACCAGATGTGGCGTAACTTAAGTATGGAAGTTACTTGACAAAAACTACTTAGTTAGGTTTAGGAAAAGATCGTGGTTTGGGTTAAAATAACTCCAGAAGTGCCGTAACTGAAGTGTGGAAGTTACGTGACAAATAAATCAACTCTGACTTGTTGTCACCGGTCTTCTGGGTGAAAGTCCTGTGTTTTTTGACACACCCATCTATGCGGCGTTCGTCACTCTCTATACTTCCCAATTCACAATTACGTGGATTACATACGATTTTGTTCTGACCATCACAAATTTGTTTTTTAAATTTTTGTCTGTGTACACGAATCAATACATTCAATATCGTGACTATTTCACAAACTGCGTAGCGACTGGGCTGGTTATGGAAGCAAAATAGCCCAAAATTGAGAAATTGAGTTTTTGCTTGTTGTGTCTTTCCTTGAACTTACTAAAAAATATGAAAGAACATTTTAATCTACAAACACTATTATTATAATTCAGAGTCCTAAAGCACAACATGTTCACACTCATGTTGACTGATCCTAAGATGAGCTAGAGGGATAAGTAAAGGAGTAGTAGCTTTTAACTTGGATTCACCTGACCACCATACTTATTGAAGAGAGTGTATAGCTTCCAGGCCGGGCATCATAACTTCTATACATTCACCTCAGTGTCACACATCCACATGTCGGGTATGCTTGTAACTCGGCACTCTGTAGCTCCAAGCAGGAGTGTTTGTTTATTCAAACCTCTGTCAGGGTTCCCACTGGCATCCTCAAAGTGTCACTGTCTCGCATCAAGCTCAAAAGGGACTGAAGACAGAATGTTTATGTCAGTGCCTTCAAGTAATTCATGCAGCTTAGTTAGCGTGCTAGCTGTATCACCGGACTGAAAATCCTGCAGGCCGCACAGTTAATCAATATGAACGTGTCAGTGGCAATAACTTGACCCTTTCCTATCTTCTCTTTCATTATATCTTTATCTTCCTTTCAATATCCTCCATCCTAACCCACTCACAAAGATTTATTGTGTCAGATTATATCTTTAATATTGTTAAATAGACATTGTGCTAATATTTGAATGGTAAATTGAAACTCTCGCTGAAAGCCATTGGCAGTAGCATCAATAGACAATTCATATTTGTCTTTGGTTTTCCTTAATTGTGAGAGTTCAAATTATAATTAATCACTTTAAAGCAATTGAGAGGAAAGTTTGGCAAATTAAAACTTGAAAAAGTTCAATTTTATTAGCCTCATTATGTGCATACGGGTACATACATGAAATTTGACCTCTGCATTTAACCCATCGGGAGGAGCAGTGGGCTGCTGTAAAGCGCCCGGGGAGCAACCCGGGGTTCAGTGTCTCGCTCAAGGACACTACGACATGCAGACAGTAGGAATCGAGGATCGAACCGCCAACCTTGCGGTTAAAGGACGACCACTATACTTGAGAATTACCACTCAATAATGAACAGACGAAAGTGAGGTTTGTCAATACCAAATGTTTATTGTAAGGGTGCTGAAACCACTGGTATCTTTCAGTTGGCAGATTTGATAACAATTTTAAATGTATTGTGGTAAAATCACATTCATCTGAGTACAACTCATTAAAATCCAGATATAAATTGGTTTTAAATTACCGTCATTTCATTGGTGGAAATAACATAATGATTTAAGGTTGACACTAGACAGAGCAGTGTGCCACAATAGCATTTCTCTATTTAGTGTTGTCAGTGTTTCAGCTCTCTCTCTCTCTCTCTCTCTCTCTCTCTCTCAATGTCTGCCGCTGGTTTTGCTTTTTTTTATCCCATTTACAGCAAATCAAATTACATCACAGCTAACTATTTTGCAAACTGTGTTTGAGATTTTTGAAGTGTTTTTCCAACCATCGTAGGCAGCCATTGATTTACATGAATTTCTGTACAAAAATCCGTTATTAGACTTTTTAGTTTTCATAAAGGCCCACTGATGTTGCACTGCATTAGTGTAACAAAAAATAATCTAGACTTCATGTTCACTTTGATAAGTTCCATAATTCAAGCAAGCTTTAATAGTCTGCTAATAGTTTTTCATATTGTACAGAAATGAATGGAAACCAATGGCGGCTTTTAATTGGGTTATATTTAGATATATGAGTTTGAAACAGTATGGCATTTCTTCTTTGGTAAAAATGTAAAGCATGCATGATTTGTTGTGGACCTGAAGCTTTATTTAACACTGTTTTTGTCTGAAATTACATTACAGTCTATAATCTTTGCCATAACCACCCTGCAGAAAAGAGAATTGCCTCAGTCTCGCTGCCAGACTCAATGCTGGAAGGATTTTATACAATTTCTAAACATGAGTCTATTTTGTCCTCCCAGGGGTATCATGACCCCTCATGGCCAATTTAAAAGAGGCACTTCTCTTGCGAGAACGCGTGGCCAAAAGGTCCATGCTAATTTCAGCTCTGAGTGAGCACATGCTGATGACACAGTGTATTTATTCCAAACCTCTCTGCCCTATTGGCCTCCTTATCAAAATGCAAATGAAGGGTGGAGGATTGCGGATGTTGACGGGGTGCCCGGTAAATATTTAAATTACAGAAGCATGAAGGCATAATCAGACCTAAATTATGATGGGAGTGTGGGTATTCTGGGAAAGTGTGGAAACTGCAACGCCAATTCACATAACAGTCACACGTACCTCTTTTTGAGCCACAAAATCAATATGCATTGTGCTGCCCACTCACATTGTGCTGAATTTGGAATAAGGGCAGTCTGGACAAAGTAAGGTAATTAAGTGTTTTCCTTGTCGGTTGGTTTTGTACAGATTTCTACTGTAACGGGGAGCAGGAAACAAGTCGAAATAGGCGGACATCTTGCACTGCAAGCAGATTAGCATTTCAATACAATGTGACTGTATTGAATTCAGACTGAAGAGACCAGCTCAGACATGTGACCATTAAATATGCTACCTATCCTCTTTAACATACACTCTCTCACTACAACTGTCTCTCACTGTTGGTATCTCTCCAAAGCCAATTGGGATATTCTTCCAGGAGTCCACAGGATGAGAAAAACAATTTAGCCGAGTAAATCTGTGTAATTGAAATGAATATTGTACGTTTAGCAAATTGTACAGAACTACATCAATGCATCCCCAGTAACAGCTTGTAGATACAATTATGGCACAGAAGACAGCTCCTCAATACATTCCTTAGGCGAAATAGCAAACCCCGCTAATTGGGCTGAATAAACTCGAAACAGCCAATTCCCAAAGGGCAACCGCATTATACATCACTAATTACAGTCCCACTATATATGCTTGCAGTGTGAAAGCACACAATGACAAGTTCTCAAAGACTTTTATTACATAATAATTAAACATCCACTGGTTCCTAACCTCTTTGTTGGCATGTGAGGTAATTCACATGTATATATGGTGCAAGGTGAATTGAATAGGAATCAAAACATACAGTATCAAGATAATAATGTTAATCCAGTTACCATTTTGTGTTAAGAACCAGACCAGTGCAGTCAGTATTGGTGCAGTTCAAGTTCAAGTAAATTAGTCGCCATTCACAGGACAGACAGAAACACACCGTTCTATCTTGAAACTACTTTACCAACCTTCCTGGCGCTCTGTGTAATTGTGACAAATAGCACCCATTTTGGAGTTAAGGAGGCTTATACAAAGGACGATAAGTATTTTCAGATAGACCCAGGTCTGTCACACACTGTACCTCCTTGAGAAAAAAAAACTAAAAACTTTAATACTGCAGTTTTAAAAAGAAGAAAATCATCATGTCATGTCTCTAGAGGCCTTGCTGAGATTAAAATCTGCTATTTCACTGGGCTCCAAAAGGTGCTAGAAATATCTCCACAGACCCTATAGACCTGCAGCGTATGGACACTCTGACAACTTTTAAACTGAAGACTGTGTTGCAAAGAATTGGATCCTGGCTGTGGTCACTGGGGTCAGCTGAAACAGTTTCAGGCTTGTGTGTGTGTGTGTGTGTGTGTGTGTGCGTGTGTGTGTGGATGCTGCACACATACCAAGTCCTGGCACCAGGCACCTGATCTGAAATAAGTCTCAGCACATATTATTCATCTTTTGATTGAGTCAATGTACGAAATGATAATCATTTATGTATTATGTCACACGTATGTTGTTAAAACATGATGCAAAGTTAAAGGTGTACTATACAGTGATAGAGGTTATGATTTGGCTGTGTATAGATTAAAGCAGCAGTGGGCAAGATTGGAACAAATATGATTAAAAAAAGTTATTTTTATAAAACGATCACTATAGACATGACAGTAGTGCATGAGACAGATAATCTGAAAAAAAAAAATCATGTGCCTCAACAACCAATCAGAGCCGAGCTGGAGCCTTGCCGTCTCTGAGCAGCTGTCAATCACTTGAGAACGTTTGTGATCTCAGCCATTTTGAGATCAAACTTTCTCATTTTACAGCTAAACAGTACACTACAAGATGTTTGAACACATTTGAGGAGAGAAATAGGCATTACAAGAACAGAATATTGATTCATATTTGATCAGCGCTGCCTAGTTTGACCGTTTGATCCAAGTTTGCGAGTGATTGACAGCTGCCTCCGTTGAATGAACAGCCAATAGGAACGCTCTCTCTCTATGAAATGACCTGTGATTGGTCAAAGTCTCCCGTCACAGGCTAGATTTTCTAAAGCCTGAAAACAGAGCCATGAGGAGGAGCAGAAGTCTAGTTATCTCCCAGAATACTTGAATTACAATATGCTGAAAGGTTATTATGGAATTTTTGCCCAATGATGCCAAAACTATTCTGCCTGCCCCTGCTTTAATTAGTGAATCTGTAATAATAATAATAATAATTTGCATTTAATATAGCGCCTTTCAAGAAACCCAAGGACACTTTACATGGAGGTCAGGAGACAAAATGAAACAAAGCAACTAAACGCAAGAACAGAAAGAGCAAACCTAGTCTGATGCAGTTATTGATGACCAAAAGCCTTTGGGGAGTTTTTGAATGAGTCAGTGGATGTGGTATTGCGGATCTCTGTCGGGAGAGAGTTCCTGCTCTGTCCACAAAAATCCGCAGGTTGGTGTGGGTGATGGTGAGGCCCGTGTCTGAGGACCGCAGCTTCTAGGGACGGGGTATAGGGGTGGAGGAGGTCTGAGAAAGTAGAAATATTAATGATGAACTAGCAGTGTGGTTGAGGAATATCAGTTGTTTGGTTGGTTGGTCAGACCACCACTTTGGTACAGGGTGGAAACAAATATTGCATAGATTGCCATGACATTCATAGCTGAGAAGTCCCTGTCACGACCCCTGCCAACTGTTAGTTTATTTCGATCTGTTTTAATGCATCTCATTAACCTCTCATGTCATTTCAGAGCCTGCCACTCCCTCCTGTTTTGCAATCATCTCATTCCCTTCACCTGGGTTTCCCTGGCCATCTCTTCACCTGCAGCTTGTTCCCTAATCAGTTCCTCAGCCCATATATACCAGTACTAGTTCACCAGTCACTGGTCAGATTGTCTAGTGTTTTGCCACATAGCTTTCCAGCATTTCTTTTTTCGTCTAGCACCAACATAAAGTTGACATTTTGGGGTTTGTGTGAAATGTCGCGACAGCTATTGGATAGATTGCCATGCACTTTGGTACAGATATGTATGCTCCCCACAAGATGAATTGTAAAAACTTTGGTGATCCCCTGATTTTTCAGCTAGCACCCTCATCAGATAAAAATGTTTCCAAAACTTTGGCTTATGACCAAATATATGCAAACTAATGACATTCCAGTCAGCCAGGGGTTAGTGCTAATTACCTCCGCCAAGGCCGAAGGCCTAGGAAGGAGGTAATGTTTTCACTGCTGTTGGTTTGTTGGTTTGTTTGTTGGTTTCTCTGTTGGTTTGTTGGTTTGTTGGTTTGGAGGATTAGTCCAATTACGCAGCGACGTACATGAAACCCGCCTTGGTGGAGGTCTACGCTCTCCGAGTGCACTTCTAGTTACCACATGTTAGTGTGCTAACACTAAAAAGATGGTGAACATGATACACATCATGCGTGCTAAACGTAAGCATCGTAATTGAGAGCATGTTGCCATGCTAATGTTAGCATTTAGCTCAAAGCAGTAGCCTCACATAGCTGCTAGCATGACTGTACACTCTTAGTTGCGCTTGATCAACATCTCAACAAAATGTTAATTAGAAATTAGTGGCGTTAAAATAAATCTTTGTTAACGCATTATTACCGCGTTAACTTTGACAGCCCTATTGTAAACATATCTGCAAAATGCTTCCTGCAACACTATTGAAGATGTCTGTATTGAAGTTCATAGTGAACATATCTGCAAAATGGTAACTGTCTTTATTTTCATTTGATTCCCTTACAGATTCAGGTTGTGACATGATTAACGTATTTATAGTAGGGTAATAATTAGACAACTAAAAGCACATGACGTCTTATATTCTGGAAATATTGTGACCATGGCAATTAAAGTATGTATCTTACAATAATGAAATGCATAAAGCTTGAGACAGGATGCTGTCCCAAGACTCAGCAGTGTCCCTGACCTCTACACCCTTACTTTTCTCTGTGGTAAGAAAACTACTTCCTGTACTGGAGTTAGATGTTGGCAGTGAACCTCAGTCACTTTTCCAAATTAGCTGCATATATGAATGCAATTTGTGGGAGAAAGGATGTGCGTGTCAAAGCAGGGAGGGCCGTTGAAAGTAGACGGTTAGTGAGCTGGAACAACCTCCTCCACTCTGATGCAAACCCTGTTCTGTTTTCCACAGGCAGACTCTAACTGCCATATTAGTATATCGTGAGCTGAAACTGGCCATGTGCTAAAGTCCAGGCAACAATATCAAAGATGAAACTATAGTACAACATAACTTCTATAACTTTCTAATCTCATGACAAGCATACCTCCTTATGTAACTTCCTCAGGGCAAGGGAAGAAACATCCATCCATTATACGTAACCGCTTATCCCATCCGGGGTCGCGGGGTGCTGTAGCTGATCCCAGCTGACAGGGCTGACACATAAAGACAGACAACCATTCACACCTATGGGCAATTTAGAGTCAACAATTAACCTAACCTGCACGTCTTTGGACTGTGGGAGGAAGCCGGAGAAAACCCACGCTAACATGGTGAGAACATGCAAACTCCACACAGAAGCCACCACCTCCACCCCAAGCTGGATTGAAACCTGCGACACTCTTGCTGTGAGGCGACAGTGCTAACCACTGCACCACCGTGCAGCCCAGGTAAGAAAATGCAGGGTTTAGATATCATGCTTTGTTATACACATCTTAATGAATCCATTAAACTTACAATAGAGTGCTCCAGGGATGACGTATTGTTGTACTGTAAGCTAACCAAGGCCTATGGAAAGGAGGCTGGGTCACGGGCGAACACGGGTCTTGGGGTATGGGGTATAACACATGCGCAGTGTAACTGAAGATGCGGTCGTGCGTTGCAATTGGCTCAATTTTGGCGAGTGCAGGGCCAGATTTTACTGCGCATGTGTTATACCCCCAAAGATATGACGTGTTGATGACGCATGACCCAGCCTCCTTTCCATAGGCCTTGGGGCCAACCAGGAAGTTAGCATCACCCTGGGTTCCCTCGACAAAAAGCCCATGGGATTTGTCCATTTTGTTTTAGATTTTTGCAGAAAATCAGCTCTGTGGCAAACACACATTTATGATACTGACACGTTTTGTTCGGCAAGATTATCTCCAGAAATGTACACCACTTTTATGATTTTTGAAGTGTGAATGCAATCGCCAGAAGTAAAAAGCTAACGTTAGGCTAAACTACACCACGGTCGCATGAGAGTGAGTACACACAACGAGGCTGTAAAGGCAGACGAGTTGGCGTGATGACGTTTAGTAGTCTCATTTAGCCTCTTGTTAGCAACCGCCTTTTTTAAAACACATTAAGGCTTCAAAATTTATGATTGGGGTATTTATTAATATATTTTATATCGTAGAAAAAAACATTCAAATCTCTTCAGCTTGTGTTAAACACAGACCTTATTTCAGGCATCTAACTAAAAACCCATTCAAAAAACCCATTGACTTCCAGTCGAGGGAACCGGAAGTGCTAAAATGCGAACTCATTTCCTGGTGTTAGGACTCATTCCTGCACCACTCTATAGATAGCTTATGACAATAATTTTTTAAATAAAGTCTTGCTCCCTCAGGCCCTTCATCACATTTCTGTATCTGTATACTGGCAGTCATGCAGAATCTATCCAAAGCACAAAGCAAAATGTCTCTCGTACACAGAGAGCATTGATGCATTCATTCATGAGAAGATTCCTGGACCCACAAGAATTAATTGTAAGTATTAAGAGAAATGAAACGCTTCCAGTCTCTTACCGTGAATATGAGCTGTCAATCGTGTGTCATCCAATGGATGAATTCAAATGGAACTAATGGTTATGACACACTGAAAGCTTCTGCCTGAGTCCAGTCATTGTTAAAGTGGGTAATCAGAACAGTCTCTCGGTGAGCGTGTGCAGGAGAACGGCAGGTGGTGAAGCCGAAAAGCACAGAGGAGGATTTCCGTGATGAATAGTTATATGAGAAAGAAGAAGATGAGAAAGTCTGACAATCATCTCTGCGAAAGCAAGGTTTATGTATCGACTCAGTGCGAGAACACAGGCAGACAAAGGCAGCATCAGTCATTATTACCCAAACATTCATAACAAAACACGGGCCTCTCTCAGGTCTGTCAACCTCAATCACATCTCTCTAAATCAGGCTACTCAGACGCATCCATTCAGTCTGAATCAGGTCATCAACCAGCCAGGATGAGTCCTACTCTTTTTTTTTTTTTTTTTTGTCTCGTCTCGCTGTGATGTGGACAGGTGGGTGTGCAGGTGTGTCCATTGAACCAAAATGACAGGTGGCCCCTGAGCCTGTTGCCTGGAGACAGTGGCTTGGCAGGCTTGGTAGGGAGGGCCAGCTGCACCTCAGGCAGACAAGGGACAGGCCAAACCAGGTGCCCAGGAGGCGTGACGGAGGCGATGTCAGCGCTCGCAATGTATCGTGAAATTATTTGTTTATGAGAGAAGGATTCCTGCAGTGCTTCACATTTATCATGTGTGCCTTTATTTGTCACCAGGTAGACAAACAGCAGACAGGAAACAAGGAGTGAGAGAAAGCGTAGGCATAAAGCAAAGGTCTCAGGTACTGTGTGTGGCTAAAAACAACTGATCCAGTAGAAAACCTCAGGTTCCTCTATCAAAGTCCACATTCAGAAGACCTTTACTCTGCCAAAAGCAAAATAATCACAGTTTCAGGGATGTATGTTGCATTTTTGTGCAATTTTTTTATTCTTATTTAGGGCTGTCAAAGTTAACGCGATAATAATACGGTTATACTTACAATACTTGTTTTAACGCCACTAATTTCTTTAACGCATTAACACAACTTGTGACTTTTTGGGTGCAGCAGGATTAGTTTTAAAGCTAGAGTGGAGATACTGGCATCATATGAAACTAGGAAACCTAAGGAATCCATCGGTACCAACCATGTCATACTAGCTTGACTCGAAGGAGGTTAAATAACGCTCCACATTTCTGATTAATTTTGGCGAGGAAAAACTGGCATGGCCATTTTCAAAGGGGTCCCTTGACCTCTAATTATGAACAATCATGCGATTAATAGCGAGTCAATATTTTAATGGATTGACAGTCCTATTCTTATTAAATTGCTTTCATTATTTGTTGTTATTATTGCAATAAGGGCACCACCACCAGGGAAAAAAATAAAATGATAAAAAAAATAACTGTACGATGCATACTGATATTGAACCAGACTATCGTGTGCAAAATTATAATTCGTATATCTAAATATATATCTTCAAGTTTATTCTCCCAGTATATCAGCTCCAACCCCTCCAGTGTTTGCAGAGCAGAGTTTGCACTGTAACACGTGTACTGTATACACCTATATGGGTGTGTGTGTGTGTGTGTATGATCATGCTTATACACTCTCCTGCACTAATGGACCCACCATCCATCTGGTCTGCTGTGTGAATGGCCAGACGTAGTTCAGGTTTGCCAGCTGTGAGCACCTTTAAGTGGCCCGAGGAGCACCATCTGTACCTGCTAATAGGGATGGGATGGGAGGTAATGTAGTGCTAAATAATGGTGCTGGGCCACTTGGCACCACCCTTCCCCCTAACCTCCCCGCGCATAAAGTGCAATCACTTTCCTCAAAGCAAGCAAATAATGTGGCCTCATCATTTCCCAGGTCCCGCTGTGGTTACCACACTGTGACAGAAGTCAGGGCATATTGATGTTTTTATCAACATCAGGGTCTTTGTCTGCACTAATGGATGCATGCTCTTAATCCTGACATTAGGGTTCTAATAATGCACCGTGTTGTGTTGTGGATCACTAAGGGGTCGTCTGGCAGCCTGTCCAGGGTGTACGCTGCCTCACACCTGAGTGCATGCTGGGATAGGTTTGACCCCCCTGGTACTCTGAACAGGTTAAACACTACAGTATATGAATGCAATGCAAATGAAAACCAGGCAAATCAAACTGTGTTTCCAGTCATTTCCTAATTGAGCACAGTGTCACTCAATTCCACTAGTTAAGGATATTACTTAACACACTCCATTGTTCCGCCACAGGATTTGCCTCGGTGGGGAGGAGAAGCCTGTAAAACAGCATTAAGAATCATTTATTTGGATTTTATGTCCTCATGCAACCAAACACTGTTATGTTTAGTGCCAGCAGTAGTCAACATTTACAATGTTCACTACTCTTGCAGTGAAGTATGATTCAGAATATGCATCTCTGAGAGAATAAAGAGAAAAGTTGAGAGGAAATGGAAATGAGCTCCCTCAAGGTAAGGTTAAACAGCTCTATGTTGCTCATGTAAACATATCCTGGTTTCAGACAAGGCCTATAGAAAGGAGGCTGGGTCGCGCGTCATATCTTTGGGGGTACAACACATGCGTAGTAAAATCTAGTCTGCACTCGCCGAAATTGAGCTAATAGCAACGCACGACCGCAGCTTCAGTTACACAGCGCATGCGTTATACCCCATACCCCAAGTACCATTGTCCGCCCGTGACCCAGCCTCCTTTCCATAGGCCTTGGTTTCAGAGAGTGTCCTGGCTGAGTCACGCAGAAAGGCGGGGATGGACGTCCAGCCCCACACATTTTTTTTTACCATTTTAGGATTCCAGATCATGTTTTAAGGTTAGGAAGAAGGTAGTGGATCTACTTTGTGGAAAGCATGGATGCGGTGGAAGGTAAAAGTGGGCATTATGTTGGTAAATGTAAGGAGCTGTAACGGTGATAAAGCAAACCCTCTTTGAAGAAAGATTAATTTTAATTGTGCTGATTAATCAGTGAAATTGGCTGCTGCCGCGGCTTTTTACAAGCAAAATGGTGGTAATCCACCAGAACGTGCAAAGGGGAGGGGGAGTCCTCTAACAAGGAGTATGTTTTTATTTACCCACAGGCTATGCAGGAAGAGGGGAGCTGCAGGGAATGTACTTGGAAAACTTGCAACCCGGCTTCTGCAGTTCTGACAGTTATGTGCGGTGTTTTATGAATGAATGGAATAAATGTTTAACGGAGGTGTGGGCCGTGGCTTCCTTACATTATTGCTGACACTTTTTTTATTAAACTGTCTTATAAAACATGCCTTATAGCCTACAGTATATGAGATAACTATGAGTTCTACTAAAAAACGTACTCACCACAGTATAATATACCAGTTAAGTTGTTCAGTGTTTCTCCGTTGCTGTGGCAACTCAAATGAAGGTAATTATTTTCAAAGCTCTGTGTGAAAATGTTCACATCAGTAGCTCATTTTGCCTGCATTTACATACTTACTGGTGTGTTTGGCCATATTCTGGATTTGCACCTTACCGTTAACCAGTCTATCGGTATGACACTTACCTCGTCATACAGAAATGTTTAAGGGAACCTATTATGCATTTGTGCTTTTTCCCCTTTCATCCTTCCATCCTTCCATTATCTGTACCCGCTTATCCTATTCAGGGTCACGGGGGTATTCCATAAAGGGACTGTTTGTAAGAATCAGAAATGTCTTGTTAACAGCGACACCTGTGGACGTTAAGTCAACGAAAGTCAGCGTCCTGTTGCTCGTGCCGCGCTTGTGCTCGCTCTACATAGACATGAACGAGCATCGCTCAAAACAGTGAGTCGACACACGTCAGCTAAAAGCACAATATCACTCTATATTTCAGCTGCTTGGCAGTAATGTTAGCTGACCAGACGAAGGTCTCTCCATGAATCAATGCTGACCCTAGTGTTGGCTTTTCCTGCCTCAGCCTCCCGACCGCGGCCGGAGGGAACAGGGGAGACACCAGAGTTTTGGTCGGAGACGATAACGTTTCTCTCTGCGGAGCCCCGTCACTTCACAAGACACGGGAAACCTCTGTTGGTCTGGAGGAGCTGCAGCAGTTATTTCTGCACAAACGTCCACTGTACATTCACTAGATATTCTCAGAGCTAAACTAACTCTTCTGCAGTGTGGAGTGTGCGCGTGAGAGGTGGAGCGAAAGAGAAAGAACGAGCGCGGTGTGTGAGTGAAGGCAAGCAGAGGAGCAGAGTACAGCAGAGACTCCGGTCCTGGAGACCAAAGCTATGGTCTCCCCCGCGTCCTCCGACCGCGGCCAACACTGTTTAACAGACGGGCTTCACTAGATACAACCAAGAGGTTTTGGTG
>CAKAKR010066610.1:20854-37078 GCA_916700685.1 Adelosebastes latens | reverse complement strand
TGTCCTGATATAAATAATACATAAGGTAAGCCAGCCATGTCATCGAGACAATTGGCTTTTGTGTTGAATTAAAAATATTTTTTCCTAGAACAATGTGTTTATACTCAGGTATATTGTTTCAGTGGTGGTACTAAAAGGCAACTTACAGCCAGTATTGAAGAATTCACCCTGCCCTAACTATGTGCAGTTCACCCATTCACACACACACATTCACACACTGATGACAGAGGCTGCCATGCAAGGAGCCAACCTGCCCATCAGGATCTGATCCGAATACTCATTCACACGCAGGATCAGCCTTCAGGAGCAGTTTGGGGGTTCAGTGTCTTGCTCAAGGACACTTTGACATGTGACCGGAGGACGACCTGCTCTACCTCTGAGCAACAGCCGCCCAGATGGGCTAAAATGTTTTTCGGTGTTGCTGTTTGATAAATGTAGAAATTTCTTTCCTCTCTCTGCTACAAAGGCTCCACAAAAAATAAACAGAGCGTAAAATTCAAATTGCATGTTTCCCCTGAAGAGAGAAGTATCTGTTTCCATGTATGATAAGAGGGACTCTCTAAACTTTGCAGTGAGAACTTACTGCAGCCAGCAGGTTAAATAAGGAACTGCACTAGTTCTGTGTTAATGCCAGCCACATGTCAAAATGTGTGAGGCCAGTGTTGCTAGCAGCAGTGCATATAATACAATATGTGCATATCCATGAAGTGCAACGTGTTTGTGGTTACAGCACAATGTAAACTAGTGAAACTCAGTTTCAGTTACACCCAGCACAAATTCAACATAGATTCAATGAGGTCACATTAGGCTCATCCAGATTACCACTTATCAGCAATACTAGTATCCCAACAACAGAAAGCAGAGATAATCTATCATCATTGAACAGAATGACCTGAACTAATCAATCAATCTGTATCCGTGTAATAAACTATGTTCAGCCTATGTAGTTGTAATAGAGAAATACGCTAATATACACTGTTATATTAGCCCAGGGGTATGCAACCTGCGGCTCCGGAGTCACATGCGGCTCTTTAGCCCCTCTCCAGTGGCTCCCTGTGGATTTTTAAAAAAATTAGTGGAAATCAATAACTGTTTTTTTGTTTACATTTTCATTTTTATTCATCATTGTTGTAGGTCTATAGTACGACGGTATGAAAAAAAATAAATCTGAGATTCCGAGAATAAACTCATAATATAAATAATAATATTATGAGAATAAAAGTCGTAATATTATGAGAATAAAGTCAGAAGTTTAAGAGAAAAAAGTCATAGTATTATGAGAATAAAGTCATAATATTAGTATATATATAATAGTAATAATTTTAATGTGTTATTTTCTTTTTTTCTCGTAAAGTTATGACTTTATTCTCGTTATATTACGACTTTTTTTCTCATAAAGTTATAAATTTATTCTCGCAATATTACGACTTTTTTTCCCGTAAAGTTATGACTTTATTCTCGTAATGTTATGACTTTTTCTCGTAAAGTTGTAACTTTATTCTGGTAATATTACAACCTTTTTTCTCGTAAAGTTATGACTTTATTCTTGTTATATTACAACTTTTTTTCTTGTAAAGTTGTAACTTTATTCTGGTAATATTACAACTTTTTTTCTCGTAAAGTTATGACTTTATTCTCATTATATTATGACTTTTTCTCGTAAAGTTGTAACTTTATTCTCGAAATCTAAAAAAAAAAATTCTCTCAATGTGGCCCCATACCTCACTGCAAATGTTTTGCGGCTCCAGACAGATTCTTTTTTTTTTTTTTGCCTAAAATGGCTCTTTTGATAGTAAAGGTTGCCGACCCCTGGGTTAGACAGTTCACTCACCTCTCATTTTGGTTAGAGTATCCAAAATGTCACAGGTTCAAATGTTATTAATGACTTAACCAGAGTGGGTACTTACAGGAGTAGGACATGCATCTTCTCCAGCCCAGGCAGTCAAGACCAATGGGGGTGCTCTGAGAGAAGCAGTGGGCTTTGAGGGGCATCCCCCGGAAGGCCTCAATTGGCCCCAAATGGACTCCGGCATCAGTCTGTGGGATTGGAAGAGGATTATTTCAAGTTACTGATATTATCACCGTCTGCTAGTGATGAACTAGACATGAACCCATAAACGACAAACAATCAATCCAACTGAGTGATATGCAAAGAAAAGAATGCAAGATGAATGGGCATGCGTGAGTTAATGTGCAGAAGAATGGAAATTAGGAGGCCATGCCTGAAACGAAAGTTAAGTGATGGTAGGCTTCATACCCAAGAAGAACTGTCAGAAGATCACCAGAGAGAAACAGATTGTCCAGGAGGAACGGAAACTCAGAAGCAAGGCAGAGAAGGGAGAAGATGAGTATCACAAAGACGTCCAAGGATTGGATCTTTGGCAGCTCGCGGCGCTGTGGCCACACATCTTACTTTGTCTATGTCTTCAGATAACAGTGTGTTGAGTTGGCCCATGCTCCCCCTGATGGCTCTGGCCAATTTGCGTTTGTGTTTCTTTTGCTCTTCAATCCAGAGGTCGTCTGAAAACCTTCGCCTTCGCTGCTGGCCACCTCCGTCACACCCTACGTTCACCCAGCAGCCAGTCCTCAGCCCACCAAAAACCACAGAGGCCTTCCCCTCGTCCTTCACCTCCAACAGCCTTCTTCTTCTGGACTGGCTGGCAGGTCCACCACCGTTTTGTGTGCCCTTTTGAGTGCATAATTAACTGGTTAGTCACAGTCAGCTTTTTTTTATACCAAATCCACTGCCTTTTAGTCCCCCAGGTACCGTGCACAACTGTGGCTACTTTTACCTCCATTTTTGTGATTGTAACTCTGGATACAGGACAGTCAAGACTGTCAAAGGAATGCGTTTGTATGATATGACATGAGGATAGACAATGAAATGACTACAGGATCTTGTAGGCAACTTCCATTCACTGAAATAGAGCTGGTTAGTCAACCCCAACATCCTCACAGCGTCAGTGTGCTGGCTATTAGGCTGTCATTGTATTGTATTTTACATGAAGAGATTGCTCACACAGCAAGGTTCAGACCTGTGGCAGTGTAAACAATGAGTTCAAATGACACCATTAAAAATCCAGTTTCATGACTCCCTTCCAACATGCAGTTTCTTTCCCCCCAAATCTCTTCTGCAGCCATCCACTGCCTTTTTTTTAATTTTTAATTTCAATAGAAATTAATTTGTATTGCTCTGCTCCCAAAATAGCTGGTTCCATATAGTTCTACACTTTTAACCACATCAAATATGTAGCACAAAAGTACTGGGAAAATAAGCTGGAGTTTGAAAATAAAAAAGTAATGAAATGGCAAAATGGAACATGGAAATGGATCAACCCACATTGACAGCGAGACAAGTGCAAGTGACAAGCTCACCCTGGGACCCTCAGCGTTGTTGTTTTTTATGCGGTGTGCTTAGTAAAGAGTGATCTTTCCTGCTGTTTATGTGTTCTGAACTTATTAATGGTGTCTGCAGATTGACCAAGGCTCCAAGCGTCACTATGAGCTTTCCAACTTCCCCGTTTGGAAAGAAAATCAATGAATCACTAAATAAAAACAATGCTTTTTATCTTCCTGTATTATCCTCATGCAGAGGACAAAACTATTTTTAGCCAAGAAATTATATCTGTCAGCCTGGTGAGGATAGTTTGCCCAGCCACTGCACTTCAGGAGCTTGTGCTGCTGACAGACAGCTGATTTTGAGCACAGAGACAGCCTGACGGAGGTCAGAGTCAGTGGCTGATATTGGCCAATCTTAGCATATCACATATTTGTATTGGTGTATACAACGGCAGTAGAGAAATTCCAAAGATATGGTTGAGATCATTCAGAAACAGTGTCTCCATTATCACTAATGAGGTGCCTTTAACCCCCAACTGGGATTAGTTTGAGTGGGTCAGGTGCAACAAAACTGACAAACACCCCCCACCCTTTTCACGAGTTCTGTGTCACAGACCCTGAAAAGGAGCCTGACATGACCAAAATACGGAACCATATAAACAAGGTATCTGCTCTTTTCCAATCCAAGTTTTTGTAGGGACACAAAGCAGTCTCTGATGTCTCTATAAAGGTTATGTTGTATGACGGAGTATTTGGGCCACAATGAGAAAAAAAAAAAAAATCGGAGATTTCGAGAATAAAGTCATAATATTACTAGAATAAAGTCGTAATATTACAAGAATAAAGTCAAGTTTTACGTGGTATTTTAGAGGGGAAATAGAGCAGCGTGCCGCCTGTGTGAAAATAAGGAACGTGGAGCATCTTGCGAAGTTATACTTTAGTTTAGGTTTCACAAATAAGGAAATACAGCACCACATGATCAGAAGTATCAGGACCTTGAAAAGATTGTGCAAGAAACTGCGTTGTCCTCTCGCCCGTTTTGTTGGTTGGTGGTAATATGTTTTCCTAATATTAAGACTTTTTTTCTCGTAAAGTTATGACTTTATTCTCGTCATATTACGACTTTTTTTCTCCTAAATTTCTGACTTTATTCTCGTAATTTTACGACTTTTTTCTCATAAAGTTATGACTTTATTCTCGTAATATTACAACTTTATTCCCGTAATATTATGACTTTATTCTCGAAAAGTTTTCCTCAATGTGGCCCTAATATTCTGTCGTGGTGTTGAGATGTCATAAAGTTTGGAGAAAATCTAAAAAATTAACTGCCTAACTGATGGTCAAAATCACTCAAAAGCAATAAAGTTATTCTTTTTTTTGCCAGATTACATTGCAAGGCAGTGGTAAATATCATCACAATGAACATCAAGTGGGAGGATGCCACAAGGGGGGGCTAGTCCTCAAGTTATCCTGCTCTGGCTGTGTATCACAGGACTATTGTAGGACCTGCCAGGGAGGTGGGATGATGGTAACCAGCTAACTCAGAGAATGGAAATCTACCACCCTGCTGGGGGCTGAGAGGGAGAAAGAGTTGACTCTGCTGTTTCTCTCCTCCTCCTCATCTATTTCACTGAGAGCCACAAAGAAAGAGGGACTTGTTCTCTGTCCCAATCCAGATACTGACAGATATCTACACTGGCAACCACCCTGACACCCACACACACACCATCGTCTGCAGAGCAAGAGATTAACTGGTGTCACCCACCCCACCCCCCACCCTATTCATTCAAAGCCAGAGTTAGTGTGTGTGAGTTGGAGGTGGGGATGAAACACTTTTCCCAGGGAGCTGGAACCTCATTGGCATCTTAATTGAGGCCTGAATAAGGCCTGTTTTATCTATACAGCTTTATAGTAATGGTTAACATACAAAAAGGCATTTATGACATTTACACATACACAAATTTGATCCCAGTAAAACATTGTTACTTATTATTAAGATTAGAATTTCTGTATAAAGTTGTTGCACATTTCTTTTTTTTGATTTTACAAAAATCTGCTCTGTGCATGACAAACAGATTTCTCTTACCTCTAATTTGTTGATAGAGCCAATGGCATACAGGCTGATGTGTGACTGGCTGTCTATTCTGTCTTCGGCTGCATCCAGAGGGCTGAGGCTGAGACCCAGAGGGCTAGCCGAGGGTTTTAAGGTCTTAGGTCTCTCGGGGGGGTCTGTTAATCCCTCCACGCTGACCGAATGGCCCAGAAGGATATGACAGACAGAACTGTCCCTCGCTGAGAGAGGGTAGCAAAAGATTTTACGCTGAACTGCCGGCCTAGGACTGTTAGGTTTAGGGCTCATTGGTCGTAGGGGGCTCTTAGTCAAGCCCTCGCTGGTTACTGGGTGGGACCTGGTCCAGCATGGCGCAAGCTGATGAGTAGGTGTGGCTAGAGAGGAGGAACTTAAAAGTGAATCCGGGCTGGTGTGATTGGGCTGTTGGACTGCAGAGTCATCTAAAAATGGAGGTAGGCCAGACACACACAGTGTGGAAGGTAGGCCATTGGATTTTCTTCTCTGGCCCTCAGATTTACACCCATCGGGGATTTCCTTTCCACTCCCTTGTGGAACTCCGCGCTTGGTGATGGGATCGGTGTGGCGAAGGGCTCTGAGGGACGATGGCGACCCTGGACTCCTGAGCCTGTCCAGGAGTGGAGAAGATATTAGTTCTCCACAGCCATGCCCAGACGCCATGTTGCTACGTTCCCCATCTGGCACTGAAAGAGTTCTCTTCAGCAGCTTAGCCTCCATGGCCTTTTTTATCTTCCTCCGGGATTGTTTGGCAATACCAGAATCCACATCAATGCCCACAGTGGCCTGCTTCTCATTCTCCTGATCCAGTGAACGGGTCTCAAACAGGCTGTGAAGGGACTTGTGTGCTTGTGCAAAGCGCATGCGGATGTTTAAATGGTCGTTGCTCTTGCTCCTCTTGTAGGTCTGCCCATTAGGCGACTGGAGTTGGCTGAGGAGGGGGTTGTCTGGGCTTGGTCCTCCGTTACCCTCCCCACTACTCCTCTGGCTGACTAGTTGATGGACAGGGCGAGTGTGGGGAGTAGAGAGTGAAAAGCCACAGTCCTCTTCTTCTATCTCGTCATGCAATGAGGGAAATTCTTGGTGAACTGTTTGGCTGAGGATGTCATCTTTGACAAAAACCTCATCGTCTGAGTTGTCCCTCTGAGGCCTTTGCTCAGACAGAAAGCCCTCATCTCCCCCATCTGATAACTCCTGAGGTACCTCCTCACTTTTGGCACCCTTTGAGTCCTTAACTTTCCTAAAAGAAGGCATTTTAGCAAAGACAGAAAACTTGGAGCCTTTATTTCCTGTCTGGTTGCCTTTTGTTTTGCTTCTCTTGGTCATTTTGTCATGGTCGGCATTTCTGGCTGAAATAGCAAAGTGAGGATCCTCCAACGTATCGCAGTTGCTGCTAGCTGAGGTGTAAGACACAGCATCATAGGCAACAGTCAAATGTCTGGAGTGCTTTTCGCCACTACCACACAGAACAGGTGTCGCTGGGTTCACCTCAGGTTCTAACTCAGCAGTGGTCAAAGTTTCTTCTTCCTGCTCAGGCTGGTGGTGTGGACTCTTGGGACTGGATATGTCCCCTGAAAGGTTAGCAATATCCTCAACTTCCTCAGCAGGCCTCATGACCTCATATTCTTTCTTTGTTTCTATTTTTAAATCATCCTCTGTTGTGCTATAAGAACGCTCAGCCTCCAGAATTGGCTCTAAACTACTGGCAGCAAGCAGGTTGAGACTGACATCAGGGTGTGAGTACCTTACTACCCTCACCTCCTGCTGTCGAGCTGGCCATCTGATCTGTGTGTGGTCTCTACACTCCACAGCCAGTGTATATTCCTCAAATGATTCGGATAGGCTGGTTCTTCTTCTGTTAGATAAGCTGTGACCCCCTGGTTGGCTACAATAGTGCCCCTCTCTCTCTTTAAATTCACTGTCCATTAATAGGCCTCTGCTCTCCGAACTTGACACTAAGGGTTGAAGACCCTCATTTCTTTCTGAGTTAGAGCACTTGAACTCTAGACTTACAACAGCGTTATCCTCAATACTCTTCTCTGTCTTTAGTTTGTCTAGCTCATCTGTGTGAGCCAGGTTTAAATGGCTTTGGCTATCGAGAATTTTCCCTTGCACAGATTCAGTGTCCTCCCTGCTCCAGTTGGTTCCTTGGTCCAGTGAAGAAAGGAACAACTCAGAATCTTCCTGGGGCTTGTCTGCATCTCCCAAGGGGTCAGTGGTCACATCTGTTGATGGTTCGACCACAGGACAAATTATTCTCTCGTTACTTTCGTAGTTGCTCTGGGCTCCCCGTGAGGAAAAGCCTAAACTCTCCCCTCTCCCCACCCCTTTTATACTGGCCTCGATGTTATTGTTGGAGTCTGAGAGCAGAGAAAAAGAGGCGTTCAGGCTACAGGGAGGTTCAGGGATCTTTAGCAGAACTTGTTTACAATGACTAGAACTTGTGCTGACAGTAGTTTGTATGTTTGTCTGGGAAATGGCTTCTTGAGCTAAGCCTGGGTATTCTCTGCTACTGTCCTGAATGGACCCAGTGGCAGCAGGACAGGTTGCTGTTTTTCCTATCCTACTAGGCACATGCTGAGTAAAGTAGGCATCTGGATCACTAGCAATTGCTTTTGGAATTACTCTCAGCTCAATGTGCTCAGAAAGCTCTGTTGTGCCAAGTTGTGACTGTGGAAGACTGACTTTGCTTTCTACTTCCACAATTTGATCCTGGTCATGATAATCATGGCAGCCCTCCCCCTCCGGCTCCTTGTTTTGCCGAAGAAGAGAGTAGGGTGATCCTTCTCTATTCCTCTCTCCTCCAAAGTTCTCTGATAACAGAGGGGAGGTATCCTCTGCTCCTTGGTTGCCAGAAAAAAACAGCAGATTATTCAAGAATGGGTGATGAGGCAGACATTCCTCAGAATCCTTACCAGTGTCCGATTGGATTTGAGTTGAGTCAGGTCCTGGTTCTACAGAGCCTGACTGTGCCCTCTCCAAAAGCTTGTCCACAGAATGGAGCTGCCTATGAGTGGGTATTTCTATCGTAGCACCCCCCGGATCCAAGTGATTGGGAATAAAACCCTGGGTTCGACCTGGAACTTGTTGTGGTTGTAACCATGCGTCCTGAGGTTGTTTTTTATCTGATTGCCAGTCAGTGAGCTCTTCCCTGTCTGAATCTGCCAACAGGACAGGTGAGGCTAGTGTAGAAACCTTTGGAACCACAGTCCGCTCAGCAGAACAGGTATCTGATGGAAAAGAGGCTGTGGTCTCTGTGGAAAACGTGATGGAGGAACATATTTCATTTATTGTCCCAGGTGGTGTAGTCAACTCTGTTGTAGTACCAACACACCCAAACTGCTCCGCCTGGAAGCAGACACCTGACAGCCTTGCCTTATCCTGGGGCTTCGTTTCAATAGTACAAACCTGAGGGTGGATCTCTGACAGTCCTCTGCTGGAGCTCTCATCACACAGAGTTCGTGAACAGCAAACATCCACCTTGTGTGCCAATATATTGACTGCTTCGAGTGTGTCTCTGAGCTTTGCTGACTTTGTGTTTTGTGGTACACTATGTGTCTTTGCGCCATGTGCTTCTGTGATGTTCGAACTTGCTACAACAGTTTCTGTAATTAACTGAGAGTCTGTGTATTCTGTCTCTGATTTAGAGTGTACTGGTGTACAAGTACTGTTAGATGTTTGTGCATTCAATAGATCAGTGAAATGTGTATCAGCTATGCATGTGTTGTCTTTACAATGACTCTCTATTTTGTGACGTGTTCCATTACGATATGTCCCCACACTCTCGCACAAGTCCCTTTCGTTCTTGTGCACTTTTAGATCCCGTGTGTCTTCATTGATTATACCCTGGTGTTCTAAATGTTCTCTCCGTCTGTGATGTCTACCATTACAGTCACTATTGCATCTATTTAAACTGGTGTTTTTCTCTATAGAGGAAGTGCGGAGTAGTTCAATATTCTCTACTTCTACATTCTGAACATTACAGATTTCTAAGCTTTCTCTGTCTGTCTTATCTATGCTTTTTCTTCCTGTGTTTCCTATCTGTAACCTTGTTTTGTGTTCATGTGTGATTTCCTGTTGTCCCTCCACAACCTTGTCCTCTGTGGTATCTACATGTATCGTGCATGTTTCCGAGTCTGTAGGTTCATTCAGTTTGTTGGGACTGCTTTCTTCAGGTTGTGCATGCAATTTCACTTCCTGAGTGTCAGGTGGACTATTTACCTTCTTGTCAAAGGTGTCTGTGTTGTGTTGGCTTTGTACATGTAAACAGTATGGCTCTGTGCTGTCCTTGACTTGAGTTTCTGAACAAACAGCCTGTAAACTGCACCGTTCTTGGTGCAACTCTTGTTTTAGTTCCTCTGTAGTTGGACAGGGTCGAATCTTAACTGTGCACAGGTCTCTAGTGCTGAACTTTGAGGGAATATTAGGGTCCACGTGGTTCTCTAGGCTTTCCCTCCTGCTACATCGAAATTGTCCAACATAAGTCTCAGCGGCATCTCTGTGGTCGTCCTTGGCTGTCACGGACTCTCTCCGTCTGGCTTTACTCTGCCCAGTGCGGAAGGTGCCGCCCGTTGCTCGCCGACCGAGGTAGGCCCCTTCCAGTCCTAGCAGAGTATCCAGAGAGTCCTCGCCGTCCACAGTAAAATCCGACAGGGTGTCCCTGCGCCAAGAGCGGGACTCGAAACACTCCTCAGATGTGTCACCCTGTCCTGTGCCTCTCTCGCACCATTCCAGGGAGTCAGCACCCAAATCCCCCTCCTCTAAGCCTAATCCTTCAGAGAGTAGGGGGGAGTGTTCGAGGGCGTCCTGGGGCTGTGGAGACTGTAGAGAAGAAGATGAGAAAGAAATCAGTGCATGAACAACAGGAGGTTTAGCATAATGCAAATAAGAATCTTACAGCTGATCCTCATACAGCCACTGAAGAGCAGTCATTTAGACGGCATGTAAAGTCAACCAAATCAACAAGTCCTACAGATATACAATATCAATATAAGTACACACGTAGAGTATTATTGAGTGTTCAAACTTTCCTCTATTAAAGTTAGCAAAATTATTAATGAAAAAAATGATATAGAAAAATGTACTTATTTCAGTCATTTGTAAAGCAAATCAGTTATTTTAAAGTCAAACTAAAACTTGAATTCTCACATTTTGTTTAAGGACATATCAGTTAAATTATACTCTAACTATTGTGCATATTCTTTTTTTCTCTTTTTTTTAAAAGTGAATAACATTTCCTTTTTAAATTTGTTTTTGGAAACAGCTGTTTAGCCTCGACCCTCTGAGTGACCATTTCCTTTGGCATCGGTTGACTAACTGTGGGTCAGAGTTGCTAGGAGACACAATGTCAAGTTCTGTGCTGCACTACTAACTTAACTTAACATGCACGGCAGCTGGATTCTCGCAATATCACAAGATCACGCGAGAATTGCAGGATCACATATCACTCGAAAATCCATCAGGCTTCAAGTAACGCATTTGTGTCAACTAGGGATACACCGATACCGATACCAGTATCGGGTATCGGGTATCGGGTATCGGGTCCGATACTGTGCACACGTACTCGCAAAATGGCTCCGATACCACTTTACAGCAGCGCGACGTTAACCTCTCGTCACCATCTCTCGGGTCCTCACGCTCCACCTCCCCGACGGTGCAGGCGAGACGGGCCAGTGGTGCGCCCGACCCCTCTGGGCCGGGGACCCACCTCAGCCGGCACTTTCATTGCGCCACGGGGTTTTGCTTGCGCGAGTACCCAAATGTAAGTACTTGTACTTGTACTCAGTCTGACAAAAAGTGGTATCGGTGCATCCCTAGTGTCAACGGACCAATCAGTGTCCTGTGAGAAGCAACAGCACTGAAGGATTTTCTAGATGGAAGAGATGTTTTTGGCTCTTCTCCCGAATGGCTTTGCCAAGAGTTTGAGCGACAGAAGGTTCTTCCAATCACCTGCCAAGTATATTTTGAAAGTGCCAGCTTTCAATAACTCTGTGAAACAAACCATCTGGTGGGTCAGGTTACTACTAACTGGAGAATGCCGTACTGTATAGCCTGTGAGGGTTGGCTTCCACATCAGCTATTAGCAGTATTAGTTTCATTCACAATAGACTTTACTCTGCATTTTATTTTACTTGTACGTAACTCAGTTTGTTTCTCTGTGATTCAAACCACAGGATAATGTCCTGAGACATGGAGTAGAGTACTGACTTCTAAGGTCACAGAAGGGGAACATCATTGGCCTACCAGTTTATTAACTGCTTGTCAAGTTTTTCAATTGAAGCATATCGTGAACAAATTTTGGGAAATTTTCATCAATCAAATAAAACAAAGTCAGCTGAAACCAAATACACTGCTAAAATATTTTCGATAATTACAAATTTGACCTAAGTACAAAAGTCAAAACAAACAAGAAGATATACACAGATTACTTAGCAAAAACATGTTACAAGGGACACGGTTTCATATTAGAAATATACAGTATATATCCTTATATATATATACTATATATCCTTAGGTCCCATATTGTAAAAAGTGAGATTTTCATGTTTTTTATATTATTAAGCAGATTTAAGTGCTATATAAATACTGTTAAACTATCAAAACGTTCAATATACGGAGAAATACACACAGCCCGTATTCAGAAATTGTGCGTTTGAAACAAGCCGTTAGGATTTCTGTCCATTTGTGATGTCACAAATATACAATATATAGACCATTACACGGTTTTAAACATAAACATTCTAAATGTGTCCCAGTTTATTTCCTGTTGCAGTGTATGTAAATAACATCAGCTGACAGGAAGTAAACATGGACCCAAACTGTTGCCTAGCAACGCAATTCCGTTGCAATTCTGTTGAAATACACTAAAACGGAGCGTTTCACACAGAGGGTGAATACAGGTATATTCAGGCAGACAGTATGAGGAAAATAAAAAAATTTTGAACATTACAGCATGTAAACATGTTCTAGTAGAAACACAAAATACAAGTATGAACCTGAAAATGAGCATGATATGGGACCTTTAAATTAAATCCTACAATGTCAGAGTTTTACTTACTCTTGAGCGCTTCAATGCATAAGCTGTGTCCAGCACCAGAGCACATAAGCGAGCAGCAAACCAGCTCAGCGCCGCTCCCATGGCGTCCCATATACATACACTCGCACACATAACCACACAGTTCTCACACACACAGCCACGGGGTCTCCCGTCTCCTGATACTACATGCCTGTAGCTTCCCTCGGCACTCTTTTCCCTTCGTCTTTGTCTTTATCTTCCATGATCATCAATCGTGCTCGCTAAGAGCTTCCAAGTCTTATGAATTACAGATCCACCGATTTCTCCATCTACCTGCAGTGACCAGTCTTTACGTTGCAGACAGATAACTGTACACGCAGGAAGAAGTAGAACGGTTCCTTTTCACTGCATGTTTAAGATGTGTTCCTTCTACAGCAGTCAGGACTTAATCCAACCTCAAAACAGCAGGTACGCAGTGACCTCTGTGTCTCCATAACAAGGGAAGACATTAAGAAGCCCTGCTATAAATACAGAGCTGCAACTTGCACTGCAGGGTGCATGACAACTCAACTCAAGGACAAGTAACCTTAATGCAAGCTAACTCAAATCACATTAGGAGAACATAGCAACATGGGTTATATATAACCAGTAGCATGGTCTGCATAAGACCGTATCAGTTTAAGTTGTCCATCAAACTCCCTCCCCTCTCTGTCTCTTTCTCCTGGCAGGGCATGTGTGTGGGAGGGGGGGGGGGGTGGCTGGCTCCTCCTTCGGCAGCAACGAGGTTTGGTTCCACTCACCTCATCAACCTCTCCATAAAACCTGGTCTCCACGCCACTACGTTGCCAGATAATTCCGTCTCGTTCGGTAGTGCTATGTGTACCTTCTCTCCCAGTGTTTTTGTAGCTTGCTTTAGTGTTTTCGACTTACAACTTTAACCCTTTCATAGTGTGTTTTCAGTTCATGAAAGTTAATTAGAACCTTTTCAGTTGCCTGAAAATGTCTTATTCAGCGTTCGTTTGTAGTTAGCTCCACCGTCTCGTGTCACTTCTGGTTGCAGAAGATCAACTTGGCAATGGCCAAAAACCAAGATGGCGATGGCCAAAATGATGAACTCAAAAGCTTCAAAAAGGTAATCCACAAAGCAGTGGGTGATGTTCCGGTGACTACGTCCACTTCTTATATACAGTCTATGCTTTTATCACAGTTCACAATGTTTATTGGTTTCTTCAACCGATAATGTACGATCAGTAGCAGAGGACTCTGTGTTGTTTGCCAGACATGTTGGTCTTAGTTAGCAACAGTGCATTCACAATAAACCAACTGTTGCTCTCTCTGACTCAAACCATCCATGTTTGTCAAATGAAAAGGTGCAGAGGCAAACCTTTGCCGCTCCACCAACAGTATAAGGCACCTTTGGGAGCTATTTATGAGCCTCAAAACCAGTCGATGTAATGTACATGACAGTTAAAACAGTGATGCATCACCTCATACTCCCAACCTTGACCCCCCCACCCGCCCCACCACCGAGCCCAAACAAGAAGAACTCCAATCATGGTCTATCCAGACGTGTTCCATTCACAGAGTGGCCGGTGTTATTTTCTGCTAATTAATTAGAGTTGAGTGTCTTAAAGAAGATTAAAGGCTTAGAGGAGCTCCCTTTCCAGCAGATAGTGGAGTGGCTGATTGAGGCACAACACTATGACTCTTCACCACGATTATCCACACGCACGGTCCACGGTATTATCCCTGCACCTCCGACTGAGCACCCAGCTGAATCACAATAACAGAGACACTCTCTATAGGACCAACAACTCTGTTGGACTCACTTCACTGCTGGTCTGTATACCAACATGTATACTGAAGAGTTTCAGACAACACAACTGAGACACTGTCATTTGGTTTGATGTCATCATTTGTCATTTCAGGTAGAAGTCCTTCTGCTCCTGATGTGAATAAATGTTACTATAAAGATGTGGCTCATTCATGAGTCCATGTTATGAAAAGCGTCTGAGAGCCGTTGTTTTACATATTCAGCAAACCTACGGTTATATCTATTGATGCTTGTGAACCACACATTGTGTTTCTGTTTTTCCTCTTGCAGTATTAAAGGCATCAATAACTCATGCAACGTTGTTGTATGATCTGTCGTATCCAAACACCCAGCTGAGTTTGAACTTGTGAGTCATTTTTCATGAGCTCTTTTATTGAAGTGTGAACACTTCAAAATTTGATTGACTTTATTGATTTCCTTTCTTTGAGTGTGACGGTTCCTTTGACATTCATCATCATCAATTGAAGCAGCCTTTGTTCCACTCATTGATGACAATCAGTAGATTGAGTGGAAGAGCACTATGCAAATATTCACCACGATCCACGATCCACATCGATCAATAATCTATATTCCACTTTGGTACTTAAAGTTCACAAACTTCGCACTTTGAGCAGCAACAAAATGCATTAATCAGCAACACTGCATCCACGATATACGGCGGTAACTAGGGATGCACAGGTCCAATACTGTGCTCATGTACTCGTACTCATACTCGCAAAACGGCTCCGATACAACGGCACCGATACCACTTTACGGTGGTGCGCCCGACCCCGCTGGGCCGGGATCCCACCTCAATTGCTTCAGCATTTTTACTGAAAGTGGTCCATTGTTTCACGGGACGCATCCGAAGATGAACACACATGTGACTCCGTGGCCGTATTTTCTGTTGACAATGTTGTAGCGACTATCAACAAACAGCATTTAGCCTCTGAGAGGGTTCATGCAGGGAGGTCTGTCTGACACACTGTGTCCAAACAAAGAGCATTAGTCTGTAATTGCTTTCCTTTTAATTTAATGCATACAAACGAAAGGTTTACCTAAAACGATACTTTCAGATATTGCAGCAAAACTGGACATGACTGTAGATCAGTAGCCGATTACTCCCCCTCTCTGCTACAAACACAAACTGATGATCAACAGGTACACAGGTGATTTTAATTCTCCTCTAGACCAGGGGTCAGCAACCTGCGGTTCTGGAGTCACATGCGGCTCTTTAGCCCCTCTCCAGTGGCTCCCTGTGGATTTTTTTAAAAAATAGTGGAAAAGAATAACAGTTTTTTTGTTTACATTTTCAATTTTATCTATGATTGTTGTAGGTCTATAGTACGACGGTACGACGGAGTATTAGGGCCACATTGAGGAAAAAAAATAAATCTGAGATTTCGAGAATAAAGTCATAATATTACGAGAATAAGGTCATAGGTTTACGAGAAAAAAAGGAGTAGTATTATGAGAATGACGTCAAAATAGTATAAAGTAGTAATTTTACGTGTTATTTTCTTTTTTTCTCGTAAACTTCTGACTTTATTCTCATATTATGACTTTTTCTCGTAAACTTCTGACTTTATTCTCATATTACGACTTTTTTTCTCGTAAACTTATGACTTTAGTCTCGTAATATTACGACTTTTTTCTCGTAGTTATGACTTTATTCTCGTAATATTATGACTTTATCTTGAAATCTCAGATGTTTTTTCCCTCAATGTGGCCCTGATACTCCGTAGTACATTTGCACTTTGGCCCTCACTGCATTAGACTTATGTACTATATTCTTAGACTATAAACTGTGTTACCTTCATCACAATGCTCAAATGTTTTGCGGCTCCAGACAGATTTTGTGCCTAAAATGTCTCTTTTGTTAGTAAAGGTTGCCGACCCCTGGTCTAAATAAATAACAAATATAAAATCCAACATTCAGGGAGTCTGTTTATAGTCGATGCTCCTTTGGCA
>CAKAKR010066609.1:913-30844 GCA_916700685.1 Adelosebastes latens | reverse complement strand
CATATTTTGTTACACTTTGTTTAGCTCTTTTTTATTGTGTTAGCTGATGCATCTTGTTTTTTGCACTATCCCCTTTGCTGCTGTACACTGCAAATTTCTCCACTGCAGGACTAATAAAGGAATATCCTATCTTATCTTTCTCTGGTTAAGGAGCACAGTGAATCAACTTTTGATCATTAAATGTTGCAACAGTGTATCTACTTTATGTTTCCTGTTGTTGTGTCTTATTGAACTGCTGAATCCTTTTATTATTTGACAGGACCTGAAGCAGCACAGATGGCAGAGTGGAACGCCTTCTACCGGAATGAAGATGATGAGGAAGAGCAAGAGGAAGGAGAGCAGTCTGGGGGTGAGATGAAGGCCTCCTCAGCACTTCATCTGAAGTGCAAATAATGAAAGAATGTCAGCTACCAGGAAGAAAGATAGATAGATAGATAGATAGATAGATAGATAGTAACTTTATTAATCCTGAGGGAAATTCAAGTTTCCAGCATCACAGTTCCATAGTGCAAAACATGTTAGTAAAAAGGCAGTAAAAAAGTTAGTAGTACAAAGTACAAAAAATATACCAGATATAAAAATACGAGGAGATGAAGAAAACTGTTAAAACTGAATATAGTGCAGGGTAACAGCTGTGATACAGGACTATTAAAAGAGTGAATATAGTGCAGAAGAGACTGTTAAAAGTGAGTATAGTGCATTATATAGAGTCAGATTCACAAATAACAGAGGAGGACTGGACAGAGATATGTGAGACTCAGACAACTACTACAAACTCAGGATCCTGGAGGGAGTTTGGATGGAAGAACGTAGTGCGATTCTTCATCACTCCTAAATTAACAGCACTGCAAACAGGCACGCAGAGCCGGGGCTTCTGTTGGAGGCAATGTGGAACCTCAATGGCTGATCATTTCCATATTTTTTGGGCATGCCCTAAAATACAACCATATTGGCAAGAGGTGGCAACTGAGATTAATAAAATAATGGGAATAAAGTTAAAGTACTCATTCATTACACTATACTTGGGAAAAATACCAGAAATTGTTTTACACAAAGATAAATATTTAATAAAGATTCTCTTGGCAAGTAGTAAGGAAGCCATAACTCAAAAGTGGATGCAGACTGATCCTCCAACATAAGACCAATGGCGGGGTATTGTAAATTAAATATATTGTATGGAAAGACTCACATTTATTTGAAGGCTTTAATTGGAAAAAAGTATTGAAGACTGGGAAAAATGGATTGTGTATTTACACCGTTGATTGAAGTGTCACATTGTATATTAAGATGTATTTACAAAAATGTACTGTGATCTGACATTGTAACACCCATGATGACCTCATGTTCTTTATTCTCAAATAAAAAAAGAGTTTACAAATTTTTAAAAAAAAAGAATGACAGCTACCATCAACCCCTCTGATTTAGTCATTATTCCTCTCTGCGACATTATTCTTCCACATTTTTATAATGAACTATAGTTATTAACATGTAATTAACATATGCACTTGTTATCAGTATTTGATACCGAAAAGGACATTGTCTGAACCCTTAAAGTTACAAAACAACAAATCAGGCTCTCTTTCTTTTTTAGGAGATTACAAGAGCACAGGGAGAGACAGTCTGGTCTTCTTGGTTGATGCCTCCAAGGAAATGTTCATAAAAGGAGAAGATGGACAGCCATCCAACTTTGACATGACCATGCAGGTAAGATGGCCAGATATCTAGTTTTGCTTTGTCTTTGCTGGAATTACATGAAATGTGCTGGAAATATCTCAAATCTGCCCTTTTGTCTCATGATAATAAGTGTCTGTGTTCTGTCCTTGTAGGTCGTGCGCAGCGTGTACACCAGTAAGATCATCAGCAGTCACAGGGACCTGATGGCGTTGGTTTTCTTCGGTACCGAGCAGAGCAAAAATCTCACGAACTCATTCAAGCACGTCTACGTGTACCACGACCTCGACGAACCCGGTGAGACGCTGCACTTTTCAAACTAACGCATGATGATTACACTTCATCTGTGATGCTGTTGTTTTGCTGCAAACACAATTGTGATCACAGTTCTTGTGCACAGGTTCCATGCCTCGAATGTAATCAGATAAAACATATTCAACTTTTTTTCAAGTTATTATTGTTCTTACATGTTATTGCACTTAAAAACACCAGTGCAAAGTTGCAGTTGATTTTAGTGATTACTATTATTATCAATACATGCAAAATGTAAGCACTGTAAGAAAGTCCTCTTAATCAAGTATTTGGACCAGTTTTGGGAAAACATATTTTTCTAACACCTCTATTCATTCTGTTTTTCCTCATCTGTCTTCTTATTGTCCACAGGTGCAAAGCGAGTGCAGGAAGTGGACGCTCTGCGGGGGGAAAAAGGCGCCCAGGAAGCGGCGGAGACCATGGGCAGCGGGGAGACGTCGTTAGGCGACGCCCTGTGGTGCTGCGCCAACCTCTACAGCGACATCAAGCTACGCCTCTCGCACAAGCGGCTCATGATCTTCACCTGCAGGGACGAACCACACGGGGGGGACAGTGTGAAGGACCGACAGGCTCGCACCAAGGCCGGGGACCTCAAAGAGACCGGTACGTCTTCAGCAAAAGCTTTGCAGCTTTTAATACGTTAAGCCTGCATGTCATGGACTCGTGTGACTCATGATCCCTTCGCTCTTAGGTGTCATCATTGATTTAATGCATCTGTTGAAACCGGGCGGCTTCGATGTGGCGCCCTTCTTTCGTGACATTGTAAGTCCACCCGAGGATGAGAGCGAGCTGGGGCTGCAGCTGGAGCCTTGTGACAAACTGGAGGACCTCCAGAAGAGGGTGCGCGCCAAGGAGCAGAAAAAGAGAGCCATGGCCAGGTAGAGAGAAGCAACACATTTTACAGACAGATAAAAGAGTGCAGTTTAGTCACTTCCTTTTTTATTTATTGCTCTTTGTGTTTGCCATCTTCATCCTTAGTGGTTCATCTCCCTCTCTGCCATCTTTAGGATAAACCTGTGTCTAGGCGAGGGCATAAATGTCGCTGTGGGGATTTATGCAACAGCTGTGACAGCTCGGAAACCAGCTCCCATCAGACTTTACAGGGAAACCAACGAGCCGGTCCGCAGCAAAACCCGAATCTTCCACACCCAGACTGGCAGCCTGCTGCTGCCCAGTGAGATAAAGAAATCCCAGGTAAGAGCAGACCTAATATAAGCTCATTTTGGTTTGGTTTGTTTCATAAAAATATGTTGTAAGTTGCTCTTTTTTCCCTTGTTTGTTCGTGTGTGTCTGCCGTAGACGTACTGTAAGAAGCAGATAGTGATGGAGAGGGACGAGGTGGACGCCATCAAGAAGTTTGAAGATCCTGGAATGTCTCTGATCGGATTCAAACCGATGGAGAAGCTCAAACGTCACCACCACATCCGACCCGCCGTCTTCCTCTATCCTGAGGAGGACGAGGTGAAAGGTAGCGCTGTTTGTGTCTGATTTACTTCAAAACTAATAGGAAGAAATGCAAAAAACCTCAGCATTGAGTTTCTGTGTTTGAACATGTATGCTAACGATTTTAGTTTTGAGCCTTTAATAGTACACAGTTGATTGGACCGAGTCATCAAAAGTGTCTTACAGCATCTTCTCCTGTGTTTTCCACCTCAGGCAGCGCATGTCTGTTCTCTGCCTTGTTGACGAAGTGCAGCGAGAGGAACGTGTTCGCACTGTGCCGCTGCGTCCCTCGCCGAAACTACCCGCCTCGATTTGCCGCCCTGGTGCCTCAGAAAGAGGAGGTCGACGAGGGGAAAGTACAGATTACACCACCAGGTAACACGCTGCCGGGCTCAGCAAAGGAGGCTACCAAACTTTTGCTCCAGTTTCTACCACTGTATTTGGCTCTGATGAGCAAGATAGGCAACTATATTATAGTCTAGGTCATTGTAGTATACTGAAGCCTGATGGCAATGTGTCGTATCTCGTTCCTGCATCAGGTTTCAACGTCATCTATCTGCCGTACGCTGACGATATTCGGACTCTGGATCTTCCCCGGTGCCCATCGGCCTCACAAACACAGGTGGACAAGATGAAGGAGATCGTCTCCAAGCTCCGCTTCAAATACAGGTAGTTGCTCATGTTCAGTGCTTTACAGAGATTTTAGTTTAGAGATGCCTAAAAATAGTTTTGATGCTATATAAATTTCTGTTAAAAAAAAAAAAAGTGTCTTTGGTCTGTGTTGTTTTGCCACTTCAAGATGGATATTGGGAGACATACATTAAAGGGACTGTTTGTAAGAATCAGAAATGCTTGTTAACAGCGACACCTGTGGGCGTTAAGTCAACATAAGTCAGCGTTGGGCTCGCGCTTGTGCTCGCTCTAAATAGACATGAACGAACAACGCTCAAAACAGTGAGGCGACACACGTCAGATAAAACCACAATATCACTCTATATTTCACCTGCTTGGCAGTAATGTTAGCTGACCAGACGAAGGTCTCTCCATGAATCACTGCTGATCCTAGTGTTGGCTTTTCCTGCTTCAGCCTCCCGACCGCGGTCGGAGGGAACAGGGGAGACACCGGCACCCGGTCGGAGACGATAACGTTTCTTGCTGCAGAGCTCCGTCACTTCACAAGACACGGGAAACCTCTGTTGGTCTGGAGGAGCTGCAGTATTTATTTCTGCACAAACGTCCACTGTACATTCACTAGATATTCTCAGAGCTAAACTAACTCTTCTGCAGTGTGGAGTGTGCGCGCATGAACGTGAGGTGGAGCGAGCTGAGAGTGAAGGCAAGCAGGCAGGCAGAGGAGCAGAGGAGCAGAGTACAGCAGAGACTCCGGCCCTGGAGACCAGGTTTGCGGTTTTGCTGCCTCCGTGTAGTTTGTGTTGAAGTCTTGTCTGAACAGCGTAGCCACACGCTAGCGCATATGCGCATGGGAAACCGACCCGGGTGATTTATACGTGTAAGAAGTTACAAACAGTCCCTTTAAATAAAGAAAACAAATTTATAGAATGACCGCTTGTGGGATTTATGGACACTTTGTGTTGACAAAATTACACTTAGCAAGCGTGATCTCTGCTCATAACAAGGTCATTTCTTTCTGTAACATGTTTCCATTCTTTGTAATGCAGGAGTGATGCTTTTGAGAATCCAGTCATCCAGCAGCAGTACAGGAACCTGGAGGCCTTGGCTCTGGACATGGTGGCTCCAGAGGACATAGAGGACCTCATCAGTAAGACGCAGACAAACAAACACTCAGAGATCCTCTTGTGGTCGGTACAACCACTTCTTGTTCCTTCGTCTCACAATTTCTGCACTCGTCTGTCTCTCTTTTTTTCTCCGTCTCAGTGCCAAAGGTGGACCAGATGGACCGCCGTCTGGGTCCTTTGGTTCAGGAGTTTAAAGATCTGGTCTACCCGGACGACTACAACCCCGACAGCAAACCAGCTGCCAAACGCAAAACAGGTCAGAGCTGGAGTCAAAACAGGAACTAAGCTTTTTACTGTATATTTGTTGTTTTTGCTTATTGGTACCAAGGTTATAATAGTTTTACATTTTCAATTAGTTTTTATTTTATTTTAGTTTAGTTTTAGTTCGTTGTCAGAGCGTGTTTGCTAGTTTTGGTTTAGTTTCAGTTTTTTATAAAGGTTTAGTTTTAAAAATGTATTAAATATAATAATAATAATATAATAAAAATGTATAACAATGTTTAATCTTCGCACTACTTTAGTGAAACAATTGCGGCATAGCGTCGTCTCCTGGAATGTCAAGTCCGTTCAATTTCTGTGGTTCAATGTCATAAGAGTTGACGGAAATGCTGTCTCCTTTATTCAGTAGTGATACATTATAGCTAAAAAACAAAAACTGAGATTAATTTACATTTATTTATTTTTTATTTTCCTTAGTTTTTTACCCAAGCAATATTGTTTCAGTTTAGTTTTTCTTAAAGGATATAGTTTTTAAAAATAATATATAATAAAAAATATTTTTCACTGCTAATTTTCAACTTAGTTTCAGTTTTAGTTTAAAATAATAACCCTGGTTGGTACCGCAAGTTTGAATTGTTCTCCCAATACACAGTATCTGCAGAGGGTTTATGGATCAGTACTGATGATTTTGAAATACATCACTGGCTGCTGTGGTACAGTAAAAATCTGAATTATTCTTTTGACTGAATGCTTTTTCCCCACGAATGAACCTGAAGCTGATGCCGCAGGTGGCGCTGAGAAGAAGCCCAAAGTGGAGGTGCCAGAAGACGAGCTGCGGGAACACGTGCAGAACGGCACCCTGGCAAAGCTGACCGTGCCCGTGTTGAAGGAGGCCTGCAAGCAGTTCGGGGTTCGGACCACCGGGACCAAGAAGCAGGAGCTGATAGATGCTCTGATCGCCAAGCTGGGCCCATGAGGGGTTAAATACACAACTCACAGTGCCTTCATGAGCAGGCAAGGCTTGTTCAGATCAGAGTTACACTTGATTCCAGATGTAGAAATGTCTTCAGCCACTTTGTAATGACCAAATTCTAGTAAATTCTGTGTTCTACTTTAAAGGCAGGTAACACGTTTTAAATCTACTGCTTTGCCCTTTGAAATTTGGGATGGACCGGGACACTGTGTGCAGGGTTCAACCAAAAACACTCCCTGTTATGTTTGATGAAATGAAACCTGCTTTACCTTTTTTTGCAAGGCAGCATGTTTTGGTGCAGCTCAATGCTAATGTCTGCATTAGGTGTGTCAGTCCCACATTACATGAATAATGTTTGATTGTAAAAAAACAAGCCATTTTCTTGTGATTGAGAACTCTCAAACTGGTGTGTTACAACATTATGACAAAAATCTTGCACTCATAGTCTCATACAGTCATAAAAATACTGTAACTAGTGATCACATTTTGCATTTTCTTGAATAAAACAAAAAAGTTTCACATCTCTGTATTTAGTTCTGTTTTATTCTAGTAACTACATGAGTCATTTTACTGTACTGCACATGATAAGCAGCATTTCCAGTTCCTCTTGTAGCAAGAGAGAAAAAAGGTGTGTCCCTCCAAAGTAAGACTGCAGGATTATCAGCATACCTGGACCTTCACACACTACATTGTGTTGTCACACCTCAAGATAAAATAAGAGCAGTGTTCCTGTTGAGGGCAGGCCTGCGCAGGCAAATGTTTTCTGCACAACAGCAGGAAGAAGAAGAAGAAGGGATCACATACAACTTTGACCTGGTGAGTTGCGGCAGCTTTTGACAGACTGGAAGTAGATGGCATTCTATGGGGAGGATTATCTGACTACACAGCAGGCAGTACTTTTGTAACATTTTGCATTTGCTATGGGTTTAGATAGACTTTTTTACTACATTATATTGTATATGTTGTTTCCCTGTGTAGGTTTTCTGTTGGTTTTACCCTGTCTTGAAACTACATGTTCACTACTTGAAGCTACATGTTACCATTCAACTGACTAACTATGCAGCCTTTGCTCGGTCTGAAATGTTACCTGGGCACTTTACTTTTGCTGTAATATTGATATTTAAGTTATATATTCATAGTATAATCGTTGAAAAACATTTGTCAACCCGAGTGTAACTTTTAGTGCTTTTATTTTGACAGTTTTGAGCAGAAGTGCTGTCACCTATTCTCGTTACCTTGACAACGTCTGGCTGAGAGTCAGTAAAGTGCAGAGAGATGGATAAGATGGAGTGTCAATGTGAAAACAACCCTGAGGATGGAGGTGAGAAGGATTTTTCTTTCTTTTAAATCATCAACATACTTTTAAAGACATTAAAGATGTTTGGGCTACTTCTCAGAGTATTATTTTTATTTTAACCCCCATTTTATGACAATAAAATTAAAATACGCTCTTAATTAGATGTCCATTACTCACTCAATAGTCTTTTTTAATCTCATATTGTGATATTATATCTTCATGGTTGCAAATAAAACAACCTGTGTGCTGTCTAGTACCAGTAGGTAGGCATGACGTCAAGCTAACAGCAAAATGTTTTTCACTTCCGGGTTAGATTTTCAAAATAAATATAAGCAATCAAGAGCGAGTTGCTTTCCAGTTCTGACAATTTGAGAACATTAACAAGAACTTAAACACTACTATTTACCATCTTTAACGTAGTTTCATTAAATAATCAATTTAAAACAATGGCAGCTGTGAACTGTCATATTTAAAACTGTGCTTTATGTTTATGCCATCAAAACAATCTTGGAATGAGAGATTGTGATGTCAGCCTTTATGTATAAAGAGTAAAATTAACTTTGATATTTCTACAGGCACACACACGCAGCCCTGAATGCACCAATAGGGTTTTTTCCTAGGATTTAGAGTATTTCTTTCTGCATCTCCCATGTAGGTGAAAGGTAAACCCCATGATAAGTTGTGTACAACATTGTAATATTGATGTCATGCTTTCCTCCCTCCCCTCTCTGTTTGTAGGCTGGTGGATGAGCAGCCAGATGGGAGCTTTTACCGTGGTGGGGTATCTTCTCTACAGGTTCTCACAGAGTCAGTCACTCACCGACATACTATTCATTTGAAAAAACAGAAGGTTCCCCTGACATATAAACCATGTTGTTTCTCTGATTGATTGATTGATTGATTGATTGGCCTGTCTTCCTCTGAGATAGTGAGTCTGGAAACTAGAAAGCACAGCAAATGTAAAACAGATTAAATTTGCTTGAATTTATCAGAAATGTCTTTGATGAGAACTGTCCTCCCTGATGGTTTTATCAGGGGTTTAGGCAGGAATTGAGGGTGACCCTCACCTCCCTCCATTTTCAGTGACAAACATCAACACATGTGCACATTGATTTACTGATAAAAAACACACAACTCTAAAGGATGAAGCAGGTGATATTCTATATTTTTCTCATGGTCAGCAAATCCAAAACAATGAATCAATGATGACCCCTGCTGTAATACTGATAGTAGTCTGTTTTCCCTGCAGCACTCCCAGCTCTGATCCGATGGCCGATTCGTCTGTTCTGCTCTCTAACTGGTGAGTGGTTTAATCAGAGTGATATATCAGAGGTCAGAGTTCACTTTGTCCCCTCACAGTCTGATTATAACTGACAGCGCACAAAACTACCGTTGCCGTCAGTACGATAATGTTTGTGCATGATGTAAAATAAAATCTGTCAGCAATTCGAATGTTATCAGTCCATTAAGCAGGCGTTATCGGTCGCTATAAGCACCATAGATGTGGGTCATTAGGGGCCTACTACACCTACTATGTGGTAAAAGTGAAAGCGAAACTTAAAACAACACGTTCTAATACGGAAAACTGCATGAAATGTTACGTTTTAATAACAAACAAAACAGCTTCTTTAGGTTTAGACAACAAAACCACTTAGTTAAGTTATGGGGAAAACATTGTGTTTTGGTTTCACACTGTCTATACTACAGCGCCTGACTTCCGCTTCTGCTCCTGTCGTAATTACTACGGTCACTAGAGGTTGCTGTCTTCTTCTTTTATACCGTCTTTTGGTGATCTACCATGTGAATAGATGATAAAACGTACTAGTGGGTGTAGTAGGCCCCTACTGACTCACATCTATGGTGCTCCAAGCGACCGGTAACACCTATTTAATGGCCTGATAACAGTCTAATCGTCTGATTAATGTGTTCTGCCTCAGGTCTGACAGCTCTTTGGAGCTGGGTGGGCCGCCTGGTGGGAACCCTTCGTGGTACGAAATATACATCCCTTCATGTCTGACCAAGAGTAATAAAACAGAAAATGTGTCACATGTCACCTACGAATTAAAAGAGTCTAACTTTTCTATTTATGTCTCAGGAATCCAGAGCCTGTGTAAATGGCTGTCTCGAGTTTGGCGGTTTGTCGGAGGTGAGTGCTGCCTGCGTTTGTGTTGGATGTTGTGTACTCTTCATTGAGTGCTTCAAACGGACTTTTTAAGTGAGGGTAAACAGGTCAGGAGAAGTTTACAATTTGATTGGGTATTCAGAGGAAGTGACTCAGAAATTCAGGAGCAGACACATGACAGCAATTTAGTATCTGAGTGGAGCGGGGCTATTTCAGTGATAGAGCTACATATTCATTATAGGCCTGTAATTAAGCATCCGCTCCTCCGTCAGCATCTTCCTCCAAGTTCAAGTGGCTGATTGCTATCATCACAGGTCAGTTCACCTTCTTTTCCCTTTGATACTTTTTTTGTGATTTTTCTTGTTTGTTCTGTTGAATGTAAGATATTTAAAGGGACGGTGACACTGTGTTCCTATATACTGACGTTATACTGGGAACATTATTGTGAAATATTGCCTTGATAAGCCTATCTGATGCCAAGGTGTGTCAGTCCTTTACAGTAGACATTTGAAAGGTACAGTGTGTAGGATTTGGAGACATCTAGTGATGTGGTTGCAGATTGCAACCAAATGATACCCCTCCCCTCAGTCCTCCCTTTCCAAGACCGCGATAACGTTAGCCGCCGAGTGCAAAATTGCTGTAACGCCGTTCACCTCGCTCCTTACCATAATAACACTACTTTAGGAGCAACGGAGGTCAGACGGCGGCTGGCGATACCACGGTTTTGCACTCTGCGGCTCACATTACCGCAGTTTCACAAGCTCTCTCTAGAGTCAGTGTTTGGTTTGTCCGTTGTGGGCTACTGTAGAAACATGGTGGATCATAATGGCCTCCGTGAAGAGGACCTGCTCCCTATGTAGATATGAAGGACTCATTCTAAGCTAACGGAAACACAACGATTTTTATTTTCAGGTGATTATAAACTAATGAAAAAATAGTTATGAATATTATATTACATTTCTGCTAATAGATCCCCCAAAATGCTACACACTGTTCCTTTAAAACAAAATCCACTCACTCAGGCCTAGTTGGGCTGAGAATCACAGCTTTTCTGCAAAGTGCTTTATTATCTATCTAATGAAAACTTGTCACCTCTGCAGGGTCATCCAGTGATGGAGCACTGGAGGATCTCAAGAGCAGCGCCAACAAACCAAGCCTGAGGCTGATCCTCCTGGGGCCCACGGGTGGAGGACGGACCTCCCTTGCAGATACTTTGTTGGGCAAAACTGAGACACCCATGGGTCCCCAAATGGAGAGCACCAAGAGAAGGACAATAATGGGTGGTAGAGAGGTTATAGTGATCGACACCCCGGATCTTTTGGGGTTGTCGTTGGGGAACCACAAGAGAGCCAGGGAAGCTCTGAGGAGCCTCCAGCTCTCCGGTCCTGGACCGCACGCCTTCCTGCTGGTGATCCGAGCTCCGGGCTCCAGCATGACCATCGACCAGGACGCGGCTCAGGCGATCCAAGCCATTGTCAAGCTGTTTGGAGACGGGGTCGCGGGGTACATCATCCCTGTGCTCACCCACCCAGACCGTCTGGGTCGGAGGCCTACCGTAGATCAGCTGCTGGATGCGGACTCTGGGTGTCTGAAAAGGGCTCTATCTCTGTGTGACCAGAGGCCAGAGCTGCTGGACAACGGGCCAGACCGCCCCCTAGAGGCGTATATTGCGATGCGCAAGCTGCTGGTGGAGCGTGTGATGGAGACGGAGGCAGTGAGGGGGCATTTTGTCCACGAGCTGCAGAGGAGGGAGGACCACATCAGGGAGGAGCTGCTGGCTGATATGGGCTCGGCACTGGCTGGAAAACTGGGACACATGTAAATAAGAGAGGGGGAAGGATCGAGAGATGGTGGCGTTGGTGTGTGTGTGTGACAGCGTTGTTGGAGCAGTGACAAAATAAGGAGGCAGGATTCATTCAAGTGTTAAACATGCAATTTTGACTTTCGGTGCAAGGGTGATTCTTTGCCTGAGGTATTTTTGTCACTCTGCTGGTTCACCACTGTCCAAACGGATTTACTACCACTGGCCGCCTTTTGGTTTTCCAACATGCCGCAGATGCTTTTGGTTAGATATCATGCCCACACACTTCATTTTCCAATTTTGGTGTGTTGTAATTCTTCGATGTCTGTATATTCTTCTGTGAAAGCCTGTGCCTTGTGTTTTCTTACTCTGCTCCAGTGCTTGTTGGCCCTCCCTTGTCTTGCATAATTTATAAGATATCAAACTTTAAAGATGATCAGGGAAAATAAACTGAAGTCACATTGGGACTAGAGTTCAGCAGCACCGCTCAATGTATTCTGTGTTTTCTCCAGAGGCCTCTGAAACAGCATTTAATTAGCATTAATTGAAGGTTTTATAGACTGTTTTTATGTAGCTGTGATCAGAAAACATCTTCATCATATTGTCAACAGAAGACAGTATTGAGTTGATATATGATATAATAATATCACGCAATTACAGTATATGTCGTCAATGTAGTGCGGTGTAAACCCATTTTAATTAATAACTTTTAATTTTCCAGACGATTAGGCTGTTATCAGCCGCTATGATCACCATAGATGTGGGTCAATAGGGGCCTACTACACCCAATAGTAGGTTTTATCATCTATTCACATGGGCGATCACCGAAAGAAGGTATTAACAAACACGACAGTGACCTCTAGCAACCGTAGTAATATTTGACGAGCAGAAGCAGAAGTCAGACACTGTTATATATACAGCCTGAAACTCCAAATGGGATGGAGGTTAGGAGCAATGGATGGGACATGATTCACATGGTTTTCACCCGGAGGACCAGAGTTTGCATCCCGTGTAGCTGTATTTGTGTTTAGGTGTTAAGTTTCACTTTCACTTTTCAAACTTAGTTATTTTAAGTCAAAACTTAACTGTTTTTGTTGCGTAAACCTAAATAAGTTGTAGTTTTGTTCCCTAAACCTAAATAAGCCTTTTTGTGTTCAAAATGTAACATTTCTTTCAGTTTTACAACGTGTTAGAATGTGTTGCTTTTAAGTTTCACTTTCACTTTTACAACATAGTAGGCATAATAGGCCCCCAATAACCCACATAAATGGTGCTTATAGCAACCAATAAGGCCTATTTAATGGCCTGATAACAGTCAAATTCAGAATTGAAGTTGCCCACATAAATGACACAAGTAAAGCAGAGTGGCTCTGTGGTTAGGGATAGCATTCAACTAAACAGTACAGACCTTCAACAGACCAATCAGGTTCCTCATGCATCATGATGTATAAACTTTGACATTGGAAAAAATGACCCTCTTGTCTGTTCTTTTGCCAAGCCTGACCTCTGACCTGAGAAAAAGAGAAACAGCATTAAAAAAATAGTTCGTCCCAAAATGGAATTGCAGTCATTGTCTTCCAGCTTGAACCAGCCAGGGATTATTTACAGTGCTTTGCAGTCCAAACAAACGTACTCCATTATTTACCTCATTAGCTCCAAGACATTCCAGTGTCACTTTTGGGTAACGTGTTACTGTGTTCAGTAAACTAATTCTGAAGAACTGAAAGTAAAACATTGTCTAACTGGTAAATGTTGGACTTTTGGTTTAGTTTAGCTGAAAAACACTTTCTAAAAAGCTTGATCTTCCCCTTCTGCACTAAAACACAGTACCAGCATTTATGAGTTTATTATATCTGAAGACTGCTGTCAAAACAGATCTGTTCTCTGTGGCTGAACATGCCATTAGCCACAACTGAGAAAAAGAGATGCATTTTCAAATGTATCCACATTATTGTGGATACATTATGAGATTAAACAGGCCTAACTGGTGGTGGTCCTAAAACTTTGAGGGAGTTTCAAGTTGACTTGATCGAATGTGCCAAAGTCTGTTACACAATTTATAATAATTTTTTATATTGGCACTGAATCAAATGACTCCTCTAGTTTAAGCTGGTCACTCATAGGTGGGCAAACCCACTGAGAATCAACAGCAAACTCTACAGCTATTTGCAGCTTTCTAGCCACTTTTGGCTCTTTGTTTTAGGTTTTCTGCCTGCCCAGCATTCTCAGGAGTTCACAAACCAAACTAGAGCTAAAAATATAGAGGGAATTTTGAGCTATTCTCGAAATGTCAAAAATTCAACACGAGGAACAACTTTTGTATCTGCTTACAGCATGACCAAATAGACCCTGGGCTGAGGCGATTCATTGTGTCACATTGTTTCAATAAAATAGAGTAAAAAAGACTATTAACAATGTCATTATTATTTAAAGTATACCCTTGTAGCAGCTTTTGTGTTCCACATCATGTCCAGTGTGTGAATCCATTTTGTCCTGTGATTCCCTTGTGCATAGTATGCAATATGAGACTCCACCGGTCACAATGAAAACTATTATATTAAGACGCAATGAAAGAATGCGAAGGAAGCTATCCCTGAAGAAATATCAGCCACAAAAACAAAAACTGGGGTTTGATATAATGAAAATCTTAAAGATGTGATTCATAAATATTGATAACCTGCATCACATGACTTGGTTTCAATTAACCTTGCTGTAAATACGAACTTGAAATAGGCCTGTTATCACTTAATGAAGTTGTTGTGGTGAACGTTTAGCAAATAATTGCCTATTTACATCTAGCAGACACAGATTAAATAGCATTTATCTGGAGTCCTGTCTCTGTAAGTCCAATATTCACTCTCCATTTAAAGGGGACATATGGAAAAACTCATGTTTTCCTTGTGCATATATTTGGGTATCTGTGAAATAACTGTGAAATAAGACAACCCAGTCAGTTTTTTGTGGGCTGCCTAGATCAGAAAACATGTGATTCTGCCATGTTGCTTCGCCATGTTTCTACAGTAGCCCAGAGCAGACAAACCAAACACTGGCTCTAGAGAGAGCCTTTCGCGTTTTTACGTTACCTGAACGCCACAGTAGTTCTCCAACATGCTTGTGAAACTGCGGTAACGTGAGCCAGAGAGTGCAAGCCCGTGGTACCACCAGCCGTTTTCTGATTTCTGTTGCTCCTAAACTAGATAAAGTACACTGGGAGTGAATCAAAACAGCTGAAAACCAAAACAATGAGCTAAAAGAGGCTAAAAAGCTGCACAACCCAGCCAACATTTGTATGTGGGGCCCATGTGGGTGGTAAATGGGCTGAAAAATGGGCCCTATATGGGATTGTCCGCGGGTTCCATAATGACCCAATGTCAATTGCCCTTGTGGGTTTCATACAGGAGTACACTGGGTGTTATGTGGGCCCCAACTGGACAACATAAACCAAAACCCATCTCGGCCCCAGGTTTAAGTTCTATGTGGGTACTACATGGGGACTCCATGGGCTGAAATATGGGTTGTAAGTCGGTTTGTCCACAGTTTCTATTTTGGCCCCATGCACTAATTTCCCATTAGTGACCCAACTAGGACCCACACAGGTAGCCCACATGGGGAGCCCATGTGGGACCAACTTAGTTGACCCCTGAGGAAAAGCAGCAGAATTTGAAAATGTTTGGAAACCTTTGCTGGAGTTTCTTGGACGTCAAGGAGCACAGTCAAATTTAAACTGCTGTGTGTTGCTGAGTGCTGTTGTTGAAATTGTTGTGTTGCTGTGTTTTTTTGTTCTTCTTCTTTGAGGTATTTATTTATTTTGTCTTATCTTTTATTTTATCTGTTTTCTTTGTTAGATAAGTGAAGTACATGCAATGTCATGTCTCTCTTTCTTTGAAATTCGGACTAAACATTTCATTGCATAATTTAATTATTAGTATAAATATTGTTAGTCTGTCTGTATGTGTATATATGTATATATGTAAAATTCAATAAAAATATTGTTTAAAAAACCCCCCAAAAAAAACAACTTAGTTGACACAAGTGGGCGCCATTTGTGTTAGATAAGATGCCCATTTTGGGCCCATACCCACTTGGTACCCAGGTACCCCCAGCATAACCCATGTGGGGCCCACATAACTAAGTTGATCATGTGAAATCATTAACACCTGGGCTTTGAAGTCATAAAACTCTTTTTAATTACTTGTAGGTCACTGCTGCAAACAGGACGTAAAGCAGAAGTATGTCATTCGTGTATTCATTTTCAACATGCCCACTCACTAAGTGAGGATAAATTGGAAAATCCGCGGTTTCGCAGTCTTATGGGAGGGACCATGGATGTATTGGGAGGGACTGCTGCTCCTCTGTCTACTGACGCAGGCGGTGACAGCAACATGGAGCCAGAGAGACGCTACTGCGCATGTCCGCGTCTGCACGGCCGGAGAGAAAGAGACAGACTGTAGAGAGAGAGAAAGAGAGAGAGAGAGAGAGCTATACTAGGGGAAAAACTGGCAAAGACAAAGGACTGAACAGCCTTTAGGGAACCAGGAGAGAGCAGATTGAGTCTTTCACACCGGTTTATCAGAGTCCAGCTGTGGCAGCAGCGGTGGGAAGCCTCCAGGTGAGCGGTCTGCTGGACAAAACCAAGTTATGAGACGTTAAAGGAAGCGTTGTGCTGCTGTTTGCTGTAGACAACAGGAGGCACGTAGAGCAGCCAGGAGATTATCGACACATATCTGTTTACTATCACGGATTAATTCAACATGTACATGTGTGTTTTCAGAGTATAGCAGTCTCCATTAATGCACTGTAAGCTGTCTAGTGTGTGTGTGTCTGGTTGCTGTTGTTGTCATGTTTGTGCTGCTAGCTTACTGAACAGCCTGCTTCCTCTATCCACTCACAGCTCCTGGAAATGTTTACCTTCTGCTCAGTGTTGGGTCTGCTGACCAAGAGGAGATGGTAGCAGCTCCTAATGTCACTTCAGCTCTCTGTTAGCATCAACAACACATTAAGGGATGCTTTTAAAGTGTTTTTTTAAGCTGTGTTAGACTAAGTAAACTGTTTCTAAGGTGTTATTTTGGGCTCTGCTAACTTGTGGTGGGAATTTGTGACCATATTTGTTATTTAGATGCTGAAAATGCAGCTTTTCTCTCTGTCTTGTCTTCCAGGCGCTGCTCAGCATCAAACTCCTTGTTCCAGTGGAAGTGACGCCTCATGGTTAGCAGCCTGGTGATGGAAAGAACTGCAAGGCTATAGGCTTTGGTGACTGGATGGAAAGAGCTGTCAACGCACACACACAGAGGATGGAGGAAGTGGAAACACACAGAGAGCAGCGGCAGTTTGATTGACGCCAAGGAGTAATCTTTCATTTTGGAGTATCTTTGGTTTGCTGGCAATCCCATCTTGGGTTCGCCCTCCTCCCTCCTCCCTCACTGTTGACCTTTCTTCACATCTATCCTTTAGAGAGAGCAGGTGTTAAAACAGCCACAGGTCTCATTTACCTCCCCACCTCCCCCTCCTCGGACCATACACGGAGACACACACAAGCTCCTCTCTTCCAAAGCGGCTGAGAGGTTGCCATGGCAACGGTTGTCATGATGCTGATGTAGCATCCTGAAGGCAGTAGTTGTGGAGGTAGTGGAGGAGCTGGAGGAGGTGGTGGCGGCGTCGGTGGCTACGGTGGTGGTGGTGGTGAACGTCCAGGGATGGGGAGCGCTCCGTATCCAGCCGGCGAGTGGAAGGGGAAGGGGCGAGGCGGCCTGCAAGAGTTTGGCTGCATGCGCTGGAAGGTCAGCAAGCAGAAAGGAGGAGGAGGAGGAGGTGGAGGGGAGGTGGTGGTGGTGGGAGCGGAGGAGAGGAGGTGCAGGGATCCCACGGACTCTCAGCAGCAGCAGCAGCAGCAGCAGCAGCAGCAGGATCTCTCGTCCTCCTCTTCCTCCCTCACCCCACCGCTGCCTCCTCAACCCTCTCTGACGCCTCCAGCCATCTATCACGAGAAGCAGCGGAGGGAGCTGTGCGCCCTGCACGCGCTCAATAACGTCTTCCAGGATGGGACGGCCTTCAGTAGGGACACCTTGCAGGAGATATACCAGAGGTGGGGGAAAGTTGTGTTGCCAATCTATATCAATATTCAGCCCCGTGTACATGAGAAGTTGTGAATAATCTCTCTCGTCAACTTGTTGCAGGCTTTCTCCCAGCACTCTGGTGACACCTCACAAGAAGAGCATGCTGGGAAACGGGAACTACGATGTAAACGTCATCATGGCTGCCCTTCAGACCCGAGGGTTCGAGGCAGTTTGGTGGGATAAAAGAAGGTATGTGGGGCCGGTGCTGAAGACTTCAATGTCTGTTGTCTTTATTCTTGCACTAGAAAGCTGAAGGACTCTAATTTAGCTTTTATTTATTTTTAGGTTGCTTTTGTCCCCCTTGCTCACATTAGTTGCTTCTGTTGTAGGTGCAGTATATCTTGTGACTGTTGTCCTCGTTGTCTCCCTAAATAGTCAATATGAGGGTCAGGCAGGCAACTATTATAGCGGTGACATCTGCAGTTTAGCAGCATCCACTTAAAGGTGCAGTGTGTAGGATTTGGCGGCATCTGGCGGTGAGGTTGCAGATTGCAACCAACTGACTCTTCTCCTGCGTGCCGAGCGTGTAGGAGAACTACGGTGGCTGATGCGAAAACGTGAAAACATGAATGTCCCTATCTAGAGCCAGTGTTTGGTTTGTCCGTTCTGGGCTACTGTAGAAACATTGCAGCCGGCTCCGTGAAGAGAATCCGCTCCCTATGTAGATATAAACTGCTCGTTCAAAGGTAATAAAAACACAACGATTCTTATTTTCAGGTGATTATACACTAAAGAAAAACATACTCCTTAATATTATGTTCCATTTCTGCCAATAGATCCCTCTAAGTGCTACACACGGTGCCTTTAAATCACAGAATGTAAACACAAGGTAAATGCTGTAAAGAGGCTCCCCGTGTCCTCCTCTGCACCCCAGCCACCTAATCAGCAGGGTCTGGAATGATCTCTGTGATTAGTCAGCTGTTCCATCGGTCGACAAAGTCTACGAGACAGTTTTATCAGCATTCCCGCTTCCCTCATTAGCAGCCTTACATGACTGTTGACAACAACAGCAGCCACAGACATGCTTTATCAGCAAACCGATAATGTTATCAGAAAAGCCATATTCCTGTTTCTCTGTCTCGACCCAAACAGGAACAAAATCCTAGCTACTCCTAATCTAGTGACAAGAAACAGAAATACTCCTCCCTGTTGCTGGTTGATGCAACATAGTGGTGATTCAACTAATGGCATGTAATTAAAGCTTTTAAATTCTTGTCATTGTAATTATTCAGATATGTTTTAAGGTTTCAACCAAACACAGGAATACACAATTTACAGATTACCACTTAAACCATACAGTACCTATAATAATCCACTCCTATGCAATGTACTGTAGATTTCCTGCAATACTGGTTACAAGGGAAAATGTGTAATGGTTTGTGATGTATCTGTGATCTTGGACTGTTTTTATAACTGTTGCATTCAAGTGCCTCTGGGAAAATCTACCAGCCAAGATTTCAGAATCAGCTTTCACGCAGCAACCTCGTTGTTAATGCATCAAACTACCAAGTTAATTTGATGCCTTTCTCAACATTCATGTTTGCTTATTATACCGCACAATTACAGTGTCATTTTGACATAAAGTAAAGACATGTTTATTAAGGAAGGGACAAATAATCGCTATAGTAGCATATTATCTGTCAAAGCGCTGTCAAAGTTAATGCGACAATAGCGCGTTAACGCAAATTCGTTTTAACGCCACTAATTTCTTTAACGCAGTAGTGCAAATTGCGATTTTTAGATTGTAGCGGGTTTTAAAGCTAGAGTGAAGATACTGGCATCATATGAAATAAAAAAAACCTAAAGAATCCATTGGTACCAACCATGTCATGCTAGCTTGCTGGCGAGGGAGCCGAAATAACGCTCCAAACTTGCGCTAAATTTTGGTGAGGAAAAATTGGCATGACCATTTTCAAAGGGGTCTCTTGACCTCTGACCTCAAGATATGTGAATGAAAATAGGTTCTATGGGTACCCACGAGTCTCCCCTTTACAGACATGCCCACTTTATGATAATCACATGCAGTTTGGGGCAAGTCATAGTCAAGTCAGCACACTGACTCACTGACAGCTGTTGTTGCCTGTTGGGCTGCAGTTTACGATGTTATGATTTGAGCATATTTTTTATGATAAATGCAGTACCTGTGAGGGTTTCTGGACAATATTTGTCATTGTTTTGTGTTGTTAATTGATTTCCAATAATAATTATATACATACATTTGCATAAAGCAGCATATTTGCCCATTCCCATGTTGATAAGAGTATTAAATACTTGACAAATCTCCCTTTAAGGTACATTTTGAACAGATAATGTGCAATTCATTTGCGATTAATCACGATTAATCATGGACAATCATGCGATTTATCACGATTAAATATTTTAATCGATTGACAGCCGTAGTTCCAATATATTTTCGTTATACTAGGACTATTATTGTGAAATATTGTCTTGATAAGCCTATCTGAAGCCTAGGTGTGTCAGTCCTTCACAGTGGACATTTTAATACTGAAACTCTTTAGATTTGTGGCAGTTCAGGCATGAACTAGCAGTTTAACATTTGATGGGTGGAAAGTTTCTAAGTGTTGCTGCATTTGTTTAAAAACAAAAAATCTCAATGCAGTTTGGTACTGGCCGTTTCATCTCAGTAGAAATTGGCAAAATTAAAAGCACTTCATGGTGCAGTAAATACAACAGTGGATGATCAACTCCTGCTTTTTGAAAACCGATTTGCTACTTTAGTTTGTTTTCATTTCCAGCGACATCAATGTCATGATGTTTTGTATATGATGTTATGATATCATTTTTAATATGTATTGCTACCGTTGTGCTCCTACCACTATCATGGGCAGTGTATCATACACAGAGTGGCCCTGTGATTATTTTCCTTTATGATAGATGATGCTAGAGAAAATGATCACCAGTAATGTTAGGACTATACAGTTTGAACATGATGGGATAAAGAATTGCAAAAGCATTTGTATGGTCAATTAAAACACACTGCGTTTCAATTAGAAAACCTTTACTACCATATTAAATTGCCTTTCATCCTCCAGGGACGTAGGCAGCATCGAGCTGTCCAACGTGACGGGCTTCATCCTGAACGTGCCATCCAACCTGCGCTGGGGGCCTCTCCGGCTGCCGCTCAAACGCCAGCACTGGATAGGAGTCCGAGAGGTGGGGGGAGTCTACTACAACTTGGACTCCAAGCTGCGTAGCCCTCAACCCATCGGCAACCCGGATGAGCTCAGGTGAGAATGACGGGATGTGTGTGTTTTGAAGTGTTCTTACTATGACAGCTATGATTGTTATGAGTAATTGTGCCATAGTGGATTCATTTATCACATGCAGGAGTTTTTTTTAGCGGCAGGTTGGTGGTGATGGCAATCTAGGGATGATTATGTTGGTCTGTCTATCTGACACTTTGGTCCAGATTAAGGTTTATTATTTACAACTCTAGTATTGGGCAGGTTGCCATGAAACTTGATATTGAGTTGGGTATTAACCTCTGTGACTTAATTTATACTTTCTGCAGCTTTTTCACAATAAAAGCACAGGATTTGTTCACAGCTGGAAGGAGGCTTTTTACTGTGAAGCAGCTGCAGGAAGAGTTGAGTTTACGTCAACAGTAGATTAACACTGCAGCACAAATCATTACAGCTGTGATAACATGGAAAAGGAGAGCAGATCAGAAATAATTTGGTTGCTATATAAGCCAGAGCAACAAATGCTCCATTTACATTACACAGGAGCTGCAGAACGTACCATAGATTTAAAAATAAATTGAAAAAAGCTAAATTCTTTGTAGTTGCCAGTGTGACCACACAAGGATCTTTTTATTGTATCATTTATGTACTGTAGGTATTTTTTCCCCAAAGACTTTGTGTATCCCTTTTCAGATTTGTTTCTTTAAAGGAGTAGTTCAACATTTTGGGAATGGCTGCCCCCTAAAAGTCAATGATTCGAGTCAGAAGTTGAATCAAATCACTGCATTTTCTTTAGCTGCGCGATTGTACACAAAGAAATGCAGAAGTAACAGCATGGCAGGACAGCCTTAATTTAGGGAAATACACTTATATGCTTGTATGAAAACATGCTAAGCTAAGCTAACAGGCTGCTTGCAGTAGCTTCATATTTACCGTACAGATATGAACGTCAAAACGCCAAACTCTTCCTTTAAAGCTGCAATAATCAATATTTTATGTAAAACAATGGATCAAATGTGTAACGTGAAAGGGGTCGCTCATTGTGACAAACCCACAGACTGTACAGTTTTTTGGGGGGGGTTTTCTGGCCCGCAAACTGTAACATTAACCTTGTTTCCAGTAGCAGCAGGCAGCTGTTTTCAGCAATGATGCTCTTATAAACCCACAGCTGCCCGCCAGACAGACAGAGTTAGCGACTAGCTTTTGAACATAACGGAGCATTAAAAGCTGGGGTCGGCAACACTGGAGAAACCAGCAAGAGTACGCTAGATTTTAATAATGATCCAACCGAAAAACCCAGCCCAGTGTTGCCAATTCTTTTCCAATGAACGTAGCTAGCAGCACTAGCTCCAAAAGTTGCTAAATCTAGCGAGAAAGTCGCCAAGTCGGCAACATAAACAGACCATCCCTTCAGGCCTCCCTCCAAAGCCACTCCCCCACTATTATCATAATGAACGAAAACGATGAACATGGCTATTGTTAGTACTCACAGCTGTCAAGCTAGCAGCTTGTGGAAGACTCCAGTGAGTGCACAGGTAGAGTGCGCAGGTAGGTAGGCTTATAACAGTACTGCAGATTTTTTTTTTTTTTTTTTGTCAGAGCATTTTATTTATTGATTGTGCGGGATGTAATTTCAACAAATATATCAAAAAACATTTCTAAAACATTACCCACCCTAGCTTTAACAGCTAATGAGCAAGATATTCCCCTCAGAAGTTGGTGGAGACCAAAATAGAGCTAAAGGGAGAGTAAAACTTGGTCTAGATGAGTGTCTGCTGGACGTGTAATTAGGCAACTGTTTGCCAACACGCTGGCCATAACAGCTTTGAAAAAAAAATAGTTGCTCATCTTGCTTTTAATCATCATAAACTGTGGCTGTCCTATTTCACCACACCCCAGGAAGTTCCTCCGCCAGCAGCTGCGAGGGAAAAACTGTGAACTCCTATTGGTCGTCTCAGAGGAAGTTGAAGCACACCAAACGTGGCGGTCCGACGGCTAAGGGCTCAACCAGCCGATCGCAGCTCCAACTGGGTCAACGGGCCAATCACAGAACAGACTGGAGAGGAAGTAAATTCGTGCACAGCCAATCACGTGGATGCACACTCGCAGATGTATTTTTTTTCTCCCCTTTTTTGGATTTTGTTTACACAGACCATTGCTGGACTCTTATCTGAGAGGATGCGAAGCAATGAAGGAAGCAAACACTTTACAGGGAGAATCACAGTCCTTTACTCACAACACAGTTAAGACTTATACAAATTACTCTTCTGTTTCTGCTATTATGTTTTTATATATATATATATTGACTATTTTTCAATGTCAGTTTTGATTTTTTTTTTTCTTCTTTTTATTGTTCAAGTTTCCAAAGTCATGGGAGTTCAACGCTGTGTTTATCTGCTGTCTCCCTCGGTGGTCCTCCCTGCTTCAGTCATGATGTTCACGGATGTGTCTTCGTGTTTCTGTCCTTCCCTCCACGTCGTGAATCTCCCCCCCGTCTTTCACTTTCACCAAAGCGTGCCCTTTTCCTGCCTCAGTGTGACTCCATCTCACTCCTCCTCTCGGCCCCCTTTTCACATATCACAGCTCAAAATCAGTGATTTATCACGTTGCCAACTTTGTATTTCATCCACTTCCCAAACACTCCTGGCACAGTCTGCGCCTACACTGTACCGAGGCCGTGCCGACACAACAGTTTTATATGCAACAAAGCAATGCAACACAAACCAGGCTAAGCACTCCCTCTAGTGGATGTTTGCCTCAGTTTCCTTTCAAGGAAGAACTAACGGCATCATTCATCCACTTTTTTGTTAATAGTTCAAATGGTTATTTATAGTATTGAAGAGCGCTTGTCATCGAGGAAATAATGCAATACTAACGATTATCATCTCTCAATAGACTTATACTGTATCATGATATATTATATATCTAATTAGAGTGATAAGAAAACCTGGGGCCTCATTCAGAAAAATATCCTAACTGCATGTCCTGTCTTAAGTTTCATAGATAGGAAAAATCCTCCTTTTACAGAAGTAATTCCTAAACTCATGGCTGTGTCCTATCCTATCACAGACCTCCTATCTTATCTTACGAAATCCTAACTAGAACTGTAAATTGGATTCTTAGATCAGCGCTCGTCCTGTCATGCCTGCATCTTTGATTAGAATGTACACACGACTGCCAGTGTCTTTGATTATTACACAGCTTTGTTGAATACTCGATTCTGATTGGTTAATGAGTGTGATTAACCAATTATATTTGTTAATAACAGACCGTTGCTATGTATAAATGACCGTTGCTATGGGCGCTGCTCTGATGTTGGACTCTGGCGGACCGTTTTTGTGTCAAATCATTGATTTCTTAAGTAAGTAGCCGTGTAATAAGCGGGATAATGTACAGCTAGCCGGTCATTGTCGGGGTTTATTTCACAACAATGACCGGCTCGCTGTACATTATCCCTTACTTAGGACATACGTTAGGCTTCTGGAGATGGACAAGGCTTAATATCAACGGCTCTCACTTGGCATTGGCTTGCTTGCTATCATGGACAAATAAAAGTCGGGCATTCGATTTTAGCCAGGAGTCGGAGACACTATTCGTGTTGGTCAGTCAAATACAAAATGAATCGTCTTGGCAGTTGATATATAGCCATTAATACATGGCCAGGAAAATTTAAAGCCTCATCATACGGTTTGAGTAGCCTTTCAGTCTTTATATTTCGGTGTTCATGTTGTTCCCCATCTTCATTATCAGTGCCATACAGACCTAACAACAGTGCTGCTGCCATTTTTGACAGTTATTTTGAATTGAGGACAGGGTCTATGCCATCCTAACTTTGGGAATCTCTAAATTAGGGCGGTTCTGTAATAGCTAATATCCTATCCTAAAATAAGATAGATCCGAAATGCAGTTAGGAAACATGTTTCTGTAATACCAAAAATCCTAAATGTCATCCCAAACTGAGATAAGATCGGATATCAGACTTAGGAAGTTTCTTCAATGAGGCCCCTGTTGTCTAAATTATGAACAAAATCGAACGTTAAAAAATTACCGAAATTGGCCGTACTTTGGAAAAAGCAGTCGACAAAACGATCTCAACTCAAGGTCTACTTACTAACGAGCTTGTTCTGGAGCTTTCGACCGCAGCACATGGTCCTCGTCAGCAGATTGAGTTGGCTCAGTTGCCATGGAAATGTAGACGTTCAAACTTTCCTGTAGTGCTAAAACTGTTGATTAAGTAATTAGTCGATCGACGGAAAATTAATTGGCAACAATTTTGATTATCTGTTAATTGTTTAAGCAATTTCTAAACAAATTTGCCAGTAATTCTCCTTTATGGCAATTTAAATATGAAAACCTTGACTCTGAGAAGTTGCGATGGATGGCAGATTAATCGATAATAAAAGAAAAACTGTTTGTTGCAGCATACGGTTCTATGCTAACTGAGTAAACTCAATCTGCTGATGAGGATTGAATGATAAGGTCAGAAGCTCCAGAACAAGCGAGTACGTGATCTTCGAGTTTTTATTGTCGATAATAATCTGAATAATTAATACGAGTTGTTACAAATCATCATATCGATGTAAAGAAATATTGTTTTATTTGTTCATATCACCCACTCTTGCTTAGTTAGAGCCACAATCACTTCTTGCACAGTGGTAAAATGACACCACACAGACAGATGACAAAATAAGGATACGCCATTGTTTTTATTGTATTTTCCTTTGGCTCCACACTGGTCCAAAGGGTCACCACCACAGCAGCCCTCTGTAGCACAGGAGCTCAGCTGATGCAGGCCTCATCCTCCTCCTCCTCCTTCTCAAAAATCTCTTGTCAAACCTGCCAAACATAGCTATTATGAGAGGATGTCACAGATTGTCCCATTGAGTCATATATACAGTCAGCGTGGGTCTCTAATGTGGGAGGATTCAGTCTGAGGAGGGGTTCGGTGGTGGGTTAGGCGAAGGGAAGTTGATGGAAGATGGAGCGCAGTGTGCCTGGGTAGAGAATAATGTAGAAAAAGAACAGTGAAAGTTGATGTTTAGTGAGCACATGTCCAGCCAGACGTGTGCTGCGGTTGATTATTGTGAAGCCTTATGAGAGATTCCACTGTTTGTAGCTTTCAAATATATCGGTTTAAAGAGAAACTGTTAATACTATACATATTGTCTCTTTGACGACAATATTGGCCTTAACTTGTTTACATGAGAAAATATATTTGTTGTTCTAAAGATTAAGAGGGGCTGTGCAGTTTGATGCCATTTCAGGAGAGTTATTCCAAAGCACCAATTTATCGTAAATATAGAGGAGAAGCAGCTGAAGCTCATCGAATATAATGTTTTGCTGCCAAGGGCTTTATGTTATTTACAAGTGTTTGATTAGTATGATTTTATAAAGACGAGATCACTTGTTTTTCAAATGGTGCATGTCGTATTTTGGAATGACACTCTTCAAATTCCAGCCCAGTCTGTAGACCTTTAATGTCATATTATATCCAAGTTATATCCAGAGAGGTTGTCAATAATTTGCTGAGATTTTTGGACCCGATCACATCATGACTCACATTCGACATGTGCTTTTTTTTTTTTGCCATGACAATCCATCCAGCCCTTCCTACTTAAGGAATCCTGATTGTCACTGTATTTTGTTTATTTTTTATTTTTTGCATAGAAATAAAATGCTTATAATGGCACTTTATGTATACGCTGCAGTGTGGGTGTATTAAATGGGTCATCATTTGCTCTGAAAGGGTCGTTGTTGGGTCACGAAGCAGAATGTCCCTTTTCTCTGTCTGTTTTGAGGATGTTTTGGTCAGTAGTGGAAAGTAATTTCCTTAACACATTTACTCTATTCACATTTACTTAAAGGAACAGTGTGTAGCATTCAGGGGGATCTATTGGCAGAAATGGAATATAATATCAAAGGGGCTAGATGTAAGAATCAGAAATTGCTTGTTAACAGCGACACCTGTGGCCGTTAAGTTAACGAAAGTCAGCGTCCTGTTGCTCGCGCTTGTGCTCGCACTACATAGACGCGAGGACGCATCGGGCAAAAAAAGTGAGGCGACACACACAAAGACTGAACGTGATTTTACAGCTAAAACCACAATATCACAATATATTTCACATGCTTGGCAGTAATGTTGGCTTACCTGTCCAATAGGAATTTTGCCAACTTGGGATCCGTTTTGATACCCAAAACCAAACGAGGGTCCCTCCATGAATCGAAGGCCCGGACGATGTTGATCCTAGTTTTCCCCCCCGATGTCAGTCACATTCCTGTTTTGCAAGACAGACTTCACTAGATATAACTATATATATTTATTACACGGTGTTGTTGAATACTCGATTCTGATTGGTTAATCAAGGCATTCTGCGGTGTGTTATTTCTTTATAGCAGACCATTTCTATGTATACTAGACCGTTTCTATGGGCGCAGCTCTGATGCCGGACTCTGGCGGACTGTTTTTGTGTCAAATTATTGATTTCTTAGCCGTGTATTAAGCAAGATAATGTATAGCTAGCGGTGGGAGACCCCTCCGCTTCGCGTCGTGCTGCATCGCCCTGTCGGGGATTTCTTTCACAACAATAACCGTCTCGCTGTACATTATCCCTTACTTAACTATAGCTGCGATTAGGAGTTTCTTTTCAAATTAATTAAAAAAAGAAATTACGTATAGAATACAATGGATAGTTAAAAATTAAAGCACTTGGTATCCAACCTTTTTGGCTAATGAACCCTTATAAAAAAAGTGGTTGGGGGCTCTTGCCTTATTTCAGATGTTTATGAGTTGTCTTGTAGTGTACTATTTAGTTGTAAAATGAGAAACTCAAGCACCGCCCCCAGCTGGAGCACAGCCGATAGAAACGCTCTCTCTCTGAAATGACCTGTGATTGGCCAAAGTCTCCTAAAGCCTGAAAACAGAGCCATGAGGAGGTGCAGAAGTCTAGTTTTCTCTCAGAACACTTGAATTACAATATGCTGTAATGTTATTATGGAATTTTTGCCCAATGATGCCAAACATATTCTGCCTACTGCCACTTTAATGTGGGTCTAATGAATTGAAAATGTTTTAAAGGCATACCAAAAGCAGTCTGCAATATGGCTTGGAATTAATTACTTATGAATTTAGAGCTTTCCAAGATAGATTTTTTAAAGTCTGAGAACAGAGCCATGAGGAACTAATACAAACTAATAATGTATAGCCTAATATATAATAATGCATCATTCACAGGTGCCATTCTGCTTTGATACTACCTACTTTTACTCCAGTGAGATTTTAAATGTCAGACTTTTACTTGTAACAGTGTATTTTCACATAGTATTTGTATTTTTATGTTTTTAGCATCCATCCATCCATTCACACTGTATGAATGATGAGGCAGCTAGTGGTGTGACGCGCGCGGACTCGTTGTAAGCGCGCTCTCGGGAGTCGGGTGCGCGCTTGAAGCGGTGTGCAGATGTGTCGCAGATTTTGTAAAGTCACTGGACGCGCGGAGCGGAGAGAGACATCCAGCAGAGGAGAGTCGCTCCGGAGAAACGGGCCCTGGAAGTGTGAGGAAAACACGGCTGCAGAGGGAGTGACGGGAGGAAGAGAGGACAGACCCGGAGGACTGCTCTCATTACTGGGTAAACGTTATCCCGGTTTGCAACGGAGGAGGAATACGGTACTTTGACAGTTTAAAGCCAAAGGACGGCGGCGTGCGCAGAGATGGAGCTGTCAGCTATTGGAGAGCAAGTGTTTGCTGTGGAATCAATCGTCAAGAAAAGAGTTAGAAAGGTAACCTTTATTATACAGTGTTTGTAGGAGACATATTTTTGGGAGGAAAGGATGCTACTTTGTGTGCTAATGAAAGCTGTGAGAGATTAAATGAACAGTAATCTGGTTATCTAATTGCAGGCAGTGTATAAAGGGGGCGGGTTGGAGGAGGATGTCCCTTTAACAGTAACGTGGACAGTGTTGTCATTGCACTACAACGTATAATGTGTCAGGTGTTTGGCTCCACAGGCAGCAGGAGGAGGACACGGGATGATGTTATGAACTAAAACATTTTGGGCCTGTTTGCTTGCTAATTGGGTTTGACTTTAAGATACCATATGGTGTTGACAGGTGCAGGTGCGCAGCTAGTAATGATTGTTCCTCCAGAGCGCACGAGGGCCCCCTGAAACTCTTCTGTTTACTAGACTTCTCTCTGAATCATTTAAAGAGGACCTATTATGCTTGTTTTCAGGTGAATACTTTTATTTGGGGTTTCTACTAGAACATGTTTACATGCTTTTATGTTAAAGGTCCCATATTGTAAAAAGTGAGATTTTCATGTCTTTTATATCATAAAGCAGGTTTAGGTGCTATATAAATACTGTGAAAGTATCAAAACGCTGAATCCACAGAGAAATACACACAGCCCGTATTCAGAAATTGTGCCTTTGAAACAAGCCGTTAGGATTTCTGTCCATTTGTGATGTCACAAATATACAATATATATAGATCATTACACGGTTTTAAACGTAAACATTCTAAATGTGTCCCAGTTTATTTCCTGTCGCAGTGTATGTAAATAACTGACAGGAAGTAAACATGGACCCAAACTGTTGCCTAGCAACACAATTCCGTTGCAATTCCGTTGAAATGTGCTAAAACGGAGCGTTTCAGACAGAGAGTAAATACAGGTATATTCAGGCCGACAGTATGAGGAAAATAAAAGATTTTTTGAACATTACAGCATGTAAACATGTTCTAGTAGAAACACAAAATACAAGTATGAACCTGAAATTGAGCACGATATGGGACCTTTAAAAAAAAAAAAAAAACGCTTTATTTTTCCCAGTCCGTCTGTGCTGCAGCACCTCTTTCCACCCTCTGTCTGAAACGTTTGATCTCCTACCTGAAAAGCCCAGTCCGCTCTGATTGGTCAGCTGGCCCCACTCTGTTATGATTGGTCAAATGAACCAAACTCTTCGGACTCCACTCCAGCTCCACTCTAACTATCTTTGGTTGCGTTTGAAATTCCACACTAACATGC
>CAKAKR010066608.1:12825-38906 GCA_916700685.1 Adelosebastes latens | reverse complement strand
GATTGTATAGAAGTCTATGAGAAAATGAGCCTACTTCTCACTTGATTTATTACCTCAGTAAGCATTGTAAACATGAGTTTATGGTCTCAATCGCTAGTTTCAAGTCTTCTTCAATACAGCATGATGTTCATTTAGTAAATTATGGTCCCATTTAGAGTCAGATACACTATAAAGCAGGGGATGCTTTAGGGCGTGGCTACCTTGTGATTGACAGGTCACTACCACAGCGTTGTTTTAGGTGACCCAAAAGGTTACAATTTACAATAACTTAAAAATAAGATGGAAACGGCCAAAAGTCAACATGGCAACGGCCAAAAAAACAATATGGCAACGGCCAAAAACCAAGATACCGACGGCCAAAAAGCCAAACTCGAGGCTTCAACGGTGGTCCACAAACCAATAGGTGACGTCACGGCAACTATGTCTACTTCTTATATACATTCTGTGTGTGTTATACAGACCCTTTTTTAAAGCCAACGTCATGATTACATCACGGTGTTAGCTGGAGGCCAAACAAAGGAAAGACTGGAGGCTAACACTAGCAGTGGGCTGAAGTTACACATCTATAGTGTCATCTTGCTGTGTTGTTGGGTGCCAGAATCCAGATATCACAGACATTTGAGTGATTCGAGGCTCTAGCGAGCTACAATATCGGAGAAGCGTTTCAGAGATGGAGAGAAAATGTTGCCAATAGTCACAGCTGTGAGCCATTGGCCGTAGGGGTCGGCTAATCTGGTCCCATTGGTTAATGTTAACTTTCTCAACTGACACTTGTGATCCCGGAGAGTGAGTGACAGTACATATTGAGAGAAACTACTTTTTTCTTCAGCCATTGTTAAACAAACAAGCCAACAACACTTGCTAGCCGGCGTTAACTAACGTGTTCAGAGAATTATTCTGTTTCCACTTAACGCACAAAATACACCATCATGTTTACTAACAGAAAAGGGGCCTATCGGCTATCGCCATGTGTACTGTCTATAGTACGATGTGCTGTATCCGTATGAGGTCCAGTTGTTTGTTACTGTGTAAACTGTCAGTTTGATAAGGTCGTGTTGAAAACCTTCCCTTGGTTAAACAGGATGGCTTACCTTCTTAAAGAACGTAGTGTGTTGTAGTGTTGCACCTGCAGCAGTCTACTGGTCCAACTGGTCCAACTGGCCCGCCTCACTTTGCAAACTATGGGGGGTAAACGTGTCCTCCTGTTGGGATGAAGACATGAATTTGAAAGCACATCATGTTTGAGCGCAGAGTAATTTTTTAAATCAATCATTTTAATTCATTTGCATCTAAAATTGGTAGATATATGCAAACATGGCAGCAGCAAAAGGCCCAGAGTGGTAAATAAAAACAGTCCAAAAGGAGGTAGAGCCAGTAGAGGGAAGGTTAAACCACAGGATGCTGAGCAGCCTGGCTCCAGGGAGAAGCTGCAGAACTGGCCCGGGATGCTGCGGTACCTTTTGCCAGACACAATGGGTGGAAAGAGGGCTGTCGGAAGGGGTCAACCATCTGCAGGGCCTCAAGCACGGCTCCAACAAATGCATGAAGGTGTGTGAGGAAAGAAAAGTTTCTCAAGTTCACAAGCAGGATATCAGACGAAATAACCCAGTACCAAATTGCAGGGTTTAAGAGTGGTATGTTTACTGGTATGGTTTATTTTTTAAGCCCTTTTCAGATGCAAGTTTTTCCGCCAGTAGCTGGAGAATCTGATGTGTTTGTTTGGTTTTTGAGGGCTGATTCAACTCCTTTTTCCCCCTCTCTGTGCGTGTTGTTCATCTCTTTCCATTCTGGCCGCTTTTCAGGTATGTGCTGCTGCTGTTCACTCTGTTCTTCATCCCGGGAGTGGTGATGATTGTAGCCTACGGTCTGATCTCCAGAGAGCTCTTCCGAGGCATGCAGTTTGAGCTGGGGCCGAGCAGAGAGACCGCCAACACCGGTGAGCTCCATCATAAATTCAATCCAAACTTCAACAGGCTCTCTGTTCACATCGATTTACTTCACACCGAGGAAGAAAACATCTATTTCACTTTTTATATGCCTGAATTACTTTAGAAAGAGGCTACAGCAGGATTTCTCAAAAGTCTGGTTAAACATGACAACTGACAAATAAATACACGTCTGTTTTAAAGTTTGCACTTTCAAACAGAAACCATTCTCAGGCAAACCGTTAATGACTGCGAAGGAGATTTGTTTGTTTTGCCTCAAGCAGAGAATGACATATTTCGTTGCTACCTACAGGTTCTGCACCTGTTACACCCAAAAATAGACTTCTTCTCAGTTGTCCTACTCTACTTGGTTTCATGCATATTTGGAATTTCTGCTGGTATTTCCCATAGAAAAGGAAAAAATCTGTCCTTTAGGTGCTGTGGTTACTGTGTGCTTCAGGAGCACCAGTTTCCATGGAGTCTTGTGTATGATTCATCAAGGTTGAGATGATCTGAAATAGCCTTCGGTAGCGACTGTTAATCTATTGCTTAACATAATGCTTTATTCCTTCGAGATGCGGCAAAATCGTGAACTTCCATCCTTGGCATTTAATCCGTTTCTTTTGTGCGTGCTGTAATGATTCCTCCTATTCATACTAGCCATTAAAAGATTCTTTGATAATTGGCATTTACATTATGTTAAAGTTCACCAAAGCGTTCCAAAGGTAAACTTTCTGACCCTCCACAGGCCAGAAGAACGGTGTAGGAAAGGTGTTTTCATGTGTTGTTGGGGATTTCTGCGTGGCCTCACAGTTGGTATTTCCCATATAAAAGTAAAAATCTGTTACATATAGCTGGACTATGGTCCTCTTTAGGTGAAGTATAACTGCTTTTACTTTGTGCATCAGAAGCACCAGTTTCCATGGAGTCTTGTGGATGATTCATCAAGGTTGAGATGATCTGAAATAGCCCTCGGTAGCGACTGTTAATCTATTGCTTTATTCCATCGGGATGCAGCAAAATCACGAACTTCCATCCTTGGCATTTAATCCGTTTTTAGTGCCTGCTGTAATGATTCCCATTAAAAGATCCCTTTATCCTTTAATACTTGGCATTTACATTAAGTTGAAGTTCACCAAAGGTTTTCAATTTTCTGACAGGCCAGAAGAACGGTGTGGGAAGGGCTGTCCCAGGGTCCAACGATGACGATGACGGTTGCTACATCCAGGTGTCTAAAAAGCCCAACTCCGCTGTGGAGCTCCCCACCCTCTCCGCCTCGTCCGCCGCCGCCCAGGCCAAAACCGAACGCGCCCGCAGCAACACCTCGGAGGCCAAGCTGCAAGCCAAGAAGCGAGTCATCCGCATGCTGATGGTGATCGTGGCGCTCTTCTTCATCTGCTGGATGCCCCTGTACTCGGCCAACACCTGGAAGGCCTTTGACCTGAGGTCGGCCTCCAAAGCCCTCTCGGGAGCGCCCATCTCCTTCATCCACCTGCTGTCCTACTCCTCGGCGTGCGTCAACCCCATCATTTACTGCTTCATGAACATGCGCTTCCGCAAGGCCCTGCTGTCCACCTTCGCCTGCTGCTGCCGCAACCGGCTCTGTCGCTGGTGGTTAAGGAGGAAGGGGGGAGGGGAAGACGGCCTCGCCACCACCTCCATGGCAACGTCGATGGCCACCTCCATGTCCAAGTTCAGCTACACCACCGTCAGCACCACCGGCACCTGCTGAGCCTCGAGGAGAGCCGGGTGGTCGGTGGCAGCGGTTACTCTGTGCACCATCTGTTTTCTTCAATCTTCATCTTAATATGCTATGAGTCATGCGCTGAGTAATATCCCCTTGCCCTCGTTTATGAGGTCTTTTTAAAAGGTCTCCTTTAAATTCTGTGTGCATGGTTGCAGAATGGGAGGCGGGCAAAACGCCGTTTCAGTTTGGTGACATTTTTTTTTCTTCTGTTTAATTGGCAGCATCCGCTTTGTTGCATCCTGAAGAGAACATCAAGTGCCTGTGCTCTTTGTGTGGCTTCATTTGTCACGGTAGTTTGTTCACTCGCTGAAGGACATATCAGTGAACAACTACGACTTCTGCGTACTTGTAAATACTGTCTTTATGTTCTTACTGTGCCAAAGGTAAATGTACTGTGGAACAATGAGGACTCATTACCTCAGTAATGATTCAGTATGGATTTCAGCTGCTCTTGTGTTAAATGTGGTTTCATCTTCATTCATTCAGGGTATCTCTCTCAGTTATCAGAATTATTCTACTGAAGGCTACAACTTTGGATATCGTTAGGTCCCTAATTTTTAAATATTTCAACGGCAAGAAGTCATTCTATTTAGTCCAGCTTTTTCTGGAGAAGCTTCTTGCTTTGCTCTGACATAGTGTTTCGCTCTTATTGAGTTATGTTTCATCATTATTATTTCTGCAAATATACAAACACCAAAATTCATATATTCAGGTGATTCTTCTTAGTAATAACTTTTTGGACCAATTTGCGGCACTGCTCTTATTCCGGCTGATAAAGTGCATCTTTATCTTGATGATAAACATCTGAGGAGTGTAATTTAGCCTTACTTCTTGGCATGCGTAAATGAGAAAGCCTGGTGTTTAGAATGAGGCAGTTTTTCTTGTGTTGATCCACCATGTAGCATAACAAACTGGGATCAAACAGGCTCGGTCATGGAACTTAAATCTGCTACACCACTGCTACAAATGTATGCTGAATACTGATGCAGACATTAACATCGGGATGTGAATTATTAGAGAAAGTGCAGTAAGTCCATTCATCCATGAAAGGCTGATTGCACCAGCTAGTTGCTCCGGTCTGCCCCTGCTACAAATGGCATGGAGAAGTGCTTCAGTCAAACTCACCTTTTCTGCTCAATTATCTCTGTGGTCTCTTTTATGTACTCTCTCTCTGCCTTCCGCTGCAGTGCTGCCAATTACTCTGAGCATTACCTAAGTACAAAGACCCCCGTTTCCTGGCTTAGACTAACGAGGTGTTTCTCAGGGACCCTCTCCTCGCCTGCAGTGCGCATCTCATGGCTTCGCTTTTGTAAAACTGAGCACAAATGGCTCTGCTGACGCGCCGCATCTGAGTCCTTCAATTCTTTAATAATAACAACAACAATCTTGATTTAAATAGCATCTTTCATTCAAAGAACTGAGCTCAACGTGCGCTACAATACGGAGACAATTGTTGGGCAAAAACAAGTACAGAGGAATGTTAATAATAGAAGTTATGGAAATTAGAATACGCGTCACACTAAATATGAAGCAAATGCTCATTATTCCAAAACCCCAATAGTCAGAAAAATGTCCCAATGGACCGAAATCCTATTTGTCCGACAGCCAAACAAACGGCCATTGTTCCAAAGGCCGAGAAAATGCAACTAACAGAAGCAAATATTTTGTTTCTTACCATGGCAAAGGCACGACCCACCTTACTCCGCCTCTGATTGGCTTAACCTGATATTCTTACCCTAAACCTAACTAATGTGACTCCTCATGCCTAAACCTAACCAACCCAACCAAGGAAGGCAACAAGTACTTGCCAGACTGTCTGTTAGTTATCGGATATTGTTAGCGCAATAGCTCAAAAAGTTATAGGCCGATTTTTAACATGGGCCAAAGATGATGCTGAGGGAACACAGGTCCTAATTTGGGATGGACAAAAAGTTAGACAATGGCACCAAATCTGTCTTTTGGAACTACTTCTCTAGCATGCATAAGTGCTAAATCAACCCACAGCTTTGCATGTAAACAAACAAGTGAGTGAAGATCGTTCACTAGCAAGTTTCTCCGCAGGTAGATCCTTTTGTCCTTTTTTTAATCCTTACAATAGCTAATCCCGGGGGCTACTTTATGTGTTAACTTTGGTTTGGTTTGGTGGCAAGAGTTTGAAATGATTTATGTAACATTAAAATGTACCTGAAAAACTTTGAGGGTTGCCCTATTAAACATTGTTTAGCCGGAGTCACGTTTTCCCGAAACTCTATAGCAAAAGGTGGCAAGTGCAAAGTTAACATATAATGTTGCATGTTAGCAATAGTTATGAGAATTTCCCTTCAAATGCTCACAGAATGGTACATGCACATTAAGTTTGATTCATGAGCTGTTAAGTAAGTAAGTAGATATTATTTTGATGCCAAGAAATGATTAACAAATTACAAATTTCCCGTGTCAATTATTCATGACTCCATTCATGAATTTAGTCAATTCTGCCAAACTATGGACATGATAATGTTGCAGTGAATAATTTAACACCCTATTAAGATAAAAAAGTAGACTTTGAATTTTATCAGTTGGCATCTGCAGCAGCACAAAAATATCTGGATTTGCGTTAAACAGTGTGATGTAATACTTTTGTCCTACATACTGTGGACGTCGACAGCTTAGTGCTGTCACTTCCGATCACTTTCAAGTTTGGGTCTTTTTTCATGTCCTCCCATCTCCGAGCTCTCCCCGTCCCTTTAGACCCCCCTCTTTTTATCCGTTTCAGTGCAGAGGCGTATGAATACATGAATGGCAATGGCGTGTGGGTGACAGTTGAGATTTGCAGGCACAAGCGCTGTCCGAGAGGAGTTTACAGACGGCGGCAGAGGTGGCGGCGAGTTCGGCTCGCAGACAGACAATTGGCACACAAAAAGCCCCGGCGGAGCCACACTTGTAAACACCTCGTCTGGCGGGCTCCACTCCGTGTGCGCTTTTGTAATTAAGGCAGAACAGTGAGTGATTTCCATATCTTTGCCAGCACTCGGTGCTCTGGAGAACTTGGCGGATTTAGTCGGGATTTGTTTCACTGTCTGTGCACGCTTTCGCCTTCAATTAAATTTGTATTTATTTGCATGTTTTGTTGCATTATGAAGTCGGAGCCTATGTAGTTTATTGAACTGCAAACTGTTAAGTATGTTAAATTACCATAGCTGAGTAGGAATAATGAAGATAAGCCTCTTAATCCAGAGTTGCTATTATTTTGTATTTCATGGCCTGTAGATTTACAACTTCACAAAATAAATCTCAGTCTCCGGTCACGTTTATTATGAATGAACAGTGTGAAAACTTCTGGGTAACCTTGCTCTTGGAAATGTACTGTTTTTATTGAATTTTATATATATTCAGCTCGGCAGGCCGGCAGGTTTAGCCATGCATTATTAAAGTGAGCAAACCTCCCAGTCTTAGAGCTGCTACTTTCTTATTTTCATACTTTTAGAGTCAAGTTTGTTTTACTCAGCACACTTCGTACAAGTCCAATTAATTTCCTCTTTGCAGGATATGCCACTGTAGTCATGATTTTGGTCTCTTAATTGATTCAATAGAGTTATCATTGAACCAAATTCTTGAAATATTGGTACAAAAGTTAGATGCCAGGTCTATATGCTATTAACAGCTAGGGAAAACAGCTAGCCTGGCTCTGTCCAAAGTTTTTAAAAGTCCGCCTTCCAGCACCGAAGGAATACTTTAAGAAAAACGTCATGGTTGGGCTTAAAATAAGTACATAAACTAAGTAAAATACATATGGAAAAAACGCAACATAAGCATGGAAAACACGTCATTAACTTACAAAACAAAACACCTGTCTCGAACAGCAGTCTCCTGGTTAAAAGTAGTGTGTTTGTTGGACCTATCTACCTGCCACAAGCGGTCTTCTTGCGTTTTAATCTACGTTACTAACTCCGAGCGTAGCATATTTACGTGGATGTGTTTACATTGCCGTCAGTACAGACTACATGGCGTTCAAATTACACGGCAAAAGCAAGAAAGGCGTTCTTATTGCACGCTAAAAGCCTTGCGCATAATCGTGTCATTCATACGCCTTTTCATGCCAACGGGCTGTAAGGCTATATGGAGCACTTCCACCACCATTGTGAACGTCTCTTGCAACAGTCTGCTACCGAAATAATTGATTTTTACCATAACACAGTAAGTTTATAGACTCCTAAAAAACAAGGTAAAAATACCCCTGCAGGGGTGAGAAATCTAATTCTTACCGTGTCCCCAGAACAATGCCTGATGCAAATTGAAACTGAAATGAGACCGAGGCATGGGATGGTGCGCGCGGTCGGTTTCTCTCTTATCTCTACCTCCCTCAACAAGAATCCCATTAGGGGCTTCACGCGGCACACGGGGAGGACAAAACAAAACAGCAAACCTCTTCAGTTATGCACACAACCATTTTTGACCATCTCGGGATTCAAAAGAAATGACAGCACAAAATATAAACTGCAGTGTCGTATTTCATAAATGTCACTTTTCTGGCAGTGAAGTAGTAACTTCATATTTGTGATGATTCACGGTGCATGTGCTCTTTAAGCTGCTCATTGTGATTTTTCTTAGTTTACCTCCGATTTGGAGGATTTGGAGGGATTTCTTAGTACCTGAAACATTGACTGCTGGGAGTTGGGATTTTTTCAGCCAGCAACAAACACTGACAAAACGCTCATAAGTAAATTAGAAGAAGTTGTTTCTCAATCAGTGAAATAGAGATGCACCGATTCGACTTTTTCAGTCCCGATACCAATACTGACACCTGAACTTTTGGTATCGGCCAATACCGAGTACCGATCCGATACCAGTCTTTAATTAATAAGCTGTATGCCTCAGGCAACACCAGGCTTGACTTAAACATTGCTTTCCTAACTTTGTAAAACAAAATGTAACAAATAAATATATAGATGATTAATGAATAGTTATTTGTTATTAAAAAAATAATCGTACACCAAAAACTTGGTAAAAAATCTTCAAAATTACCAGGAACAATTCAAGTGTAAACCTTCTTAATGCAGGAAGAAATTGGTCAAAACTTAAACAGGAATTAAAATTCCAGTATATAATTTATATAGTATATAAACGTAGAATTTAATTTATTGTATCGGCCCCATCGTCGATATCCGATATCCGATCCAGCTATTTGAGTCAGTATTGGCCCCGATATCCGATCCGGTATCGGTGCATCCCTAGAAATAGTAACCACATATTTGTCATGATTCACAGGGCATGTCATTTGTGCTATTTAAGCTGCTCATTATGATTTTTCTTAGTTTACCTCCAATTTGGAGAATGTCTTAGTACCTGAAAAGTTGACCGCTTGGAGTTAGGAGATCTTTAGCCAGCAGCAAACACTGACAAAACGCTCATAAGTAAATTAAAAGAAGTTGTTTCAAGCTGTTCACTATGATTTTTCTTAGTTTACCTCCAATTTGGAGGATTTGGAGGGATTTCTTAGTACCTGAAACAATGACTGCTGGGAGTTAGGAGCTTCAGCTGGCAGCAAACACTGACAAAACGCTCAGAAGTAAATTAAAAGAAGTTGTTTCAAGCTGCTCATTGTGAATTTGCTCTTAGTTTACCTCCAATTTGGAGGATTTTCATGTTTTTTACTGTAGGTGAAGGATTACACTCTGAGGAAACTCTCCTTACTTAAAAATGCTCCAAACCAAGCTGCTTTTCTTAGTACCTGAAAAGTTGACCGCTGGGAGTTAGGAGATTTTCAGCCAGTGGCAAACACTGACAAAACGCTCATAAGTAAATAAAAGAAGTTGTTTCAAGCTGCTCATTATGATTTGCTCTTAGTTTACCTCCAATTTGAAGGATTTTTTATGTTTTCACTGTAATTGAATGATAACACACTCTGAGGAAACTCTCCTTACTTAAAAATGCTCCAAACCAAGCTGCTTTTCTTAGTTCCTGAAAAGTTGACCGCTGGGAGTTTTTCAGCCAGCAGCAAACACTGACAAAACGCTCATAAGTAAATTTGAAGAAGTTGTTTCTCAATTATTCATAATGGCTTCCTTGGGGAGGGGGGGCTGCGAGTAAAATGTGCCTCTGCTGGATTTTTAATTTTCTTCTTCTGCAGAATAATTCATAATTGCAAAGAGCGTTTTTTGTAGTTCCACCTCCGGCACAGAATGAAATATTTTGTTTTGGCATACAGGTTCTGCGCCGGAGAAACATAGTTAATGTGAACTGTCAAAGAGTGTTTTCATGTCCATGTTTTACTGAGCCTTACCTCCCTGTAAAAAGGGAAAATGTGTCTTTGGTACAGTAGCTTTCTCTTCTCCCCTTCCTTCTCAAACGTCGAGTTACGAGAAGCGTTCTTTTCGCTTCTTAACACCTTCTGAGGGAGCATCTTAAGTGTTAACGTGCACGTCGAAGTCTCAGCTTCGAGGGGAAAAATAAAACGGCACAAGTAAACAAACTGAGAAATGCCGAGGTGAAGAGCAGACGCGGAGACGAGGTGATGAAATCATATATTTAGCTCTTGTTAGCATTGGAAATCCTTCCCTGATGGTGAAGCTGTCTGTGTTTTTGTGCGTCTACATTGCGCTAAATGTTTACCAAAGCAGTCTCTGCTGACTTCTTTCTGCATTTCACCACATCTGGTGCCTGCTTGTGCGACATTGTAATACTATAAAATGTGTAATTGTCTGTGAGTTGAAACAGGATACTCTCGTGTCTGTGAGAGGTTTTAAGTGTATTGATGTTTGTGATGTTTTTCTTTTCACTGTATCTCCAGTATGATATAGTTATTATGAAGCGGTCTCGTTTGGTTCATGGTTACAGTATTTTTCATGCCAAATGTCTATTATTTAACAAAAAAATAAATATTGGGAAAAACGTGATGTGATGTGTGTGAGAGAAAGTGTGATTTCTGGTATATTGCTAGATTATAAACAGTATCTGCCTCCAGACCCGTCGCTCTCCACTGAAGTTTGAAATACTTTCACATGTTAAGCAGAAGAGAGCTGGACTGTGAAGAAGTATTCAGCAGTGAAACATGAAAAAAGGCAGATGAATAATAAACTAAACAACAATGGCAAGTCAGCTTCCCCGGCGAATACATGAATCAAAGTCCTCGGGGGGGTTGGGGGGGGGATGAGAAGCCCTCAGGAAGCTCAAACTCGCATTTCACGGACCGGGATGAGGAAGAGGCTGAATGCTCAGGAGTCATCGCCATAGCAACGCGCGGGGTCCACAACTTTAATCTGTCGTCTTGGACCGAAAAACAGAGAAAAACACTTTTTTCTTTTCAAGCTACCCTTCAGAGACGCGGATCTCGCCTTGTGTGAAAACAGAAACACATTTGTTTTTTCTCAGGCGGTGCAGGAGCCCATGAGGCTCTTTAAATATTTTACACAGTCAGAGCGCACAGTGAAATATGCCATGTTGCCGGAATATTAATGATCGCTATGCTGTTTACTGTTGTAATGGATATCGGTTAAAGGATGCCCTCTGCTATGAAAAACTGTAGCGGCTGTGAGGAACTGCAAAACGTTATATATTTAGGATTTTTTTCTTTTTCTCCTCGATGTCATTATTCTGTGAAATCAAAAGAATATATTTTCCTTGCAGGAAATAATTACAACACAGTAGAAGAGTTTTTACCCCCCCAAAAAAGGCATAGTTGTTTCAAGCTTTTGGTTTTTAATTAAAACCATCAGCTACGACAGGTCAACCCTGTCTCCTCCTGTACGTTCCCATACAACTAAACTGTATTCTCAATTATGTTTCAAGGGAAACGTATTTTCTGCCGGATTATGGTCGCAGTTTTAAACAGTTTTAATGTAAATTGAGTGAAAAATAAAACACAAAATGCAACAAAACTACTTGGTTAGGTTTACCCTCTTTCTTACCCTTAGATGTGCATAAACTACAGGTTATTAACTTCTTTTTAAAATACAAAAATCTTAAATTATTAGGGCTGTCAAAGTTAATGTGATAATAACGTGTTAACGCAAATTTGTTTTGATGCCACTAATTTCTTTAATGCATTGACGCAACTTGCGATTTTTGTACCAACCATGTCATACTAGCTTGTCATGAAGGAGGTTAAATAACGCTCCAAACTTACGCTAAATTTTAGCGAGGAAAAACTGTCATGTCCATTTTCAAAGGGCTCCCTTGACCTCTGACCTCCAGATATGTGAATGTAAATGGGTTCTATTGGTACCCACGAGTCTCCCCTTTACAGACATGCCCACTTTATGATAATCACATGCAGTGTGGGGCAAGTCATAGTCAAGTCAGCACACTGACACACTGACAGCTGTTGTTGCCTGTTGGGCTGCAGTTTGCCATGTTTTATGCTAAATGCAGTACCTGTGAGGGTTTCTGGACAATATCTATCATTGTTTTGTGTTGTTAATTGATTTCCAATAATAAATATATACATATATTTGCATAAAGCAGCATATTTGCCCACTCCCATGTTGATAAGAGTATTAAATACTTGACAAATCTCCCTTTATGGTACATTTTGAACAGATAAAAAATGTGCGTTTAATCGCGATTAAAAATTTGAATCGCTTAACAGCCCTAGAAATTATCGGTTATCTTATCAGTATCGGTCATGAGAAGCAGGTAAATTATCTGTTATCGGTATAGGGAGGAAAAAAATCCATATCATGCATCCCTACTTGTGACTTATGCAAGAGAAAGCAAGAGGCTTCTAGGGTTTGAAAATGTATCTGAATTTGCGAGAGACAATCATCTCTGAAATGCAACGCTGTGAAACGCAAAACACCGCAGGAGCATCTGCAACAGATAGAACTGATACAAGTACAAGCTTGGCATCCTTTGAAATACCTGCTCTTACTCCTGGCTACAAATCGGGATTCACAATCTCATTGATTGCAAGCAAGCGACGGCACACTGGTGACGCATCCTAACAAGTTTCAGATGTTACTATTCAGCACCTGTACGGCTGCAGAGCTCATCTGTAATGCGGGCCAACAACGGGTTTCCTCAGGCCCTGCATGCTGCTGGCGCCCATACTCTGTTATGTATGCCATTACCGCCGCTGAATCCTACACTATTTGTCATGGCTGCCTTCCGCCACGGGGTTCAGTAATGGAAGTCAACGGTGGAGCGTCTAGGAAATGGACACAACCCCCCCAACAGAGCAACACAGACAGCTCATTTGTCTTCTTTCCAACCCTCTACCAGGTATTCTTAATGGCCTATCCGCACCTCCGGTACATTCCTCCTCCTTCGTCCCACTTGCAACACAAAACATAGGGCTGTTTTTTCATTACATAGGTCTGAGCAGGAGGTTAAAGCTATGATATGCACCACTGCGTCTACAAATGAAGGCAGGGGTTTGTTGAGCAACAGGAATCCTGGGTCCTAACAGCCTAAAGGAATCAAAAATACTTGTACATTTCCTCCTATATTGTACAATAAATCCACTATGGATGTTGCTGCATTGCTGATTCAATGCAACACTTAAGTAATGTTTCCCATTTCCAGACCCTGGAGCATATAAATAGGTATTTTCAGCCCAACCACGCAGAGCGCTTGTGTTAAGAAAGCCAGTGTGTGAGCTATAAAAGCCTTCAGGCCATGAAGTATTATTCTATTTTCTGCCTTCTGTGCAATTCACACCTTTATAATAGTGTGAGCAGAACATGGCGCACTGATGAAAGGTACGCTACCAAACCTCACTGTGTCCTGAGAGGCTAATTCAGACGTAATAAGAGGTTTTCAATTCACCTTTAGAGTGATATAGATCCAAAGGGTGAAGGACGCATTGTGAAAGGTCACCTTTCAGAGAGGGAGAGAGAGACAGAGGGAGAGGGGTTTGATGAAACCAACCCGGGCAGGTGAAAGGCCTAAATATCGACCACAAAAGCCTCTTTTCTCTGGAGCTTATTGTGTCTTTATCCTCGTTACCAACATGCGCTTGTTTGATTGGAAACAAACTAATGGTATTGGTGCCGTTTGTGTCCATTCCCTCTGATCAGTTAACCTCTAACGCAGCACACAGGAGTCAGATATTAATACTTAAATATATACTTCGGGTTTTTCTATTTCACCTATTTATCCATTACTTTTGGCTTATTTTTAGCTAATTATTTCAACTGTTTATCCATTACTTTTAACTAAATATTTTAACTGTTTATCCATTACTTTTAGCTTATTATTTTAACTGTTTATCCATTATTTTGAGCTTATTTTTAACTAATTATTTCAACTGTTTATCCATTATTTTTAGCTGATTTTTAGCGAATTATTTCAACTGTTTATCCATTACTTTTAGGTCATTTTTAGCGAACTATTTCAATTGTTTATCCATTACTTTAAGCTCATTTTTAGCGAACTATTTCAATTGTTTATCCATTATTTTTAGCAATTTTTTAGCGAACTATTTCAATTGTTTATCCATTATTTTTAGCAATTTTTTAGCAAACTATTCCAACTGTTTATCCATTACTTTATCTAATTTTTAGCAAAATATTTCAACTGTTTAATTATTACTTTTAGCTCATTTTTAGCTAATTATTTCAATTGTTTATCCATTACTTTTAACTCATATTTAGTGAACTATTTTAAGTGTTTATCCATTACATATTAGGATTGTTCCCCGCCCTTTCATCTTGAAAGAGCAACGGCCAATGAGGAACACTCGGCCGACCAATCGTGTAACTTCATCACTCAGTCCGTCACTCTGTTATAGACTCGTTGAACAACTTCCTTCACTCAAGTAAAGTCATTTAACCTTCCTGACTGTTACTGTCAGCGAGCAAACTTGTCTGTGACACGACACGCAGCCTGATGCATGGCATTCGAAGCAGCCAAGAATAAACTTTGGCAACCCAGCTGTCATTCTTGTCCTTCAACTTTTGATGGCTCTATTGACTCCTATTACCAACGGAGGATGTGCTAACAGCGCTAATGGCCCATTGTGGGAGGAACAACTTTCAGGGACGACACTCCCACCTTGGACACGTCGGCCAGATTTATCGCTGTGATGTCCTGAAGTTTTTCTCACTATTGAGGTTTTTTTTTCTTTTGCGAGATATGTCACTTAGTTGCTAAGCAACTGAAGTGAAAAGAACAGTTTCCACGGTACAAAGTCTGACATATTCCTTATTAAAACACATGGGCTGGCTGGCTTGAGAAGAGCTGAGAGGGGGCGGCTACAATTAGAGTTAAAATTCAAAGCATATGGCTCCGAGTGCATGGGAATGAAACCCTGCATGGCATGTATGGGCATGCATACATATATATATATACTGTATATATAGATTCTAATTTCTCATGGACAAGACACGGACTCCCAATATGACAATTTATGAGACTCTTACCTCCCAGCAATTTTCTGCTTGCTGATTGTATTGGCACAGAGTCGCGTTTTACTGCAGAAAGCAATCACTCGGTTCGTGTTATGGGAGCTAATAGTAATGGGTTTGGACTTTACCTACTTCATTTGGCGTTCGTGTTGTCGGCCCTAGCCATCTCCGAGCCGGGACCAACAGCTTGCTGTGCTTGGCAAGCGTTCATGTGCATTAATTTTCCCGCACCAGAGGGAAGTGTGAAGACGTGTATATCAGGTTTATACTCTCGGCTTTTGGCACGGCGCGGCTCTCCTTCCTTTTCTGTGTTAAAGGTGTTTGAGTCGAGCCGACCACCAAAAGAAAGCTCAATCTTGCACTGTTTTCCTTGAGAATCACAATTCAACCACAATCGTCATGAGACTCTAACAGATGGAGGATGTCCTCTGGAGGAAATCTATTTCTGTGATTGACGCTTCAAGCTTAAATCTTGAAACCAGTAACAAGCATGTGAACCTAATACATTCGGAATTAACTTTAATTTACTCTGATTACTTACATGTTTTCTTAAGCATGAGGATTTCTTCTCACATGAACATTTTGCCGTTTCGTGCAGCTTCAGAAGGACTTTGAAGTTTTCACTGTGGGGCAGAAAAAGAGATAAAAAAATCTTTATATAAGGAGCTCTTATGGTGTCTAACATCCTCCGCTGTCACCCTGACTTTGCTGTTAGAAATATCCTCATTCTGCTGCCTAATTAAAACTGCACTTTATAATCAAGCTGAAAGCCTCTTGACTGATTTCGGCATGTTTATGATCTATGAGCAATTAAAAGTGTAGTTAATTATGGTAATATGGCAAGATTGGATCCAAAGAGGAGGCTGTTTGGTTGAATACTTTCCCTGATTTTATTAAGCAGATTTAATGTCCAGCATTTACAGCAATGAAGAACATTAAGCGCAAACATGTAGACAAACATTAAGGCCTGGTAACACCGGCCTCGTCATTCATTTCCATGAAATCTCAGTGATGCTGGGACAATTCACCTATCTCCTGATTCTATACTATCACGATACTTGGGTGCCGATTTGATATGTATTGCGATCTTTCGAGTATTGCGATTCGATATTACGATTTATTGTGATTTATGTTAACTTTTTTAACACCAGATCATGGGAAAAAGTTGAATCATACACTTCTAGGGACTTTTACTTTGGAAAATATCTAAATTAATACATTAAAATGTTTGATTTTCTGTCATTTTCAGGAATTATTTATTACATTTTTTTCCCAGCAACCCAAAAATCAAAGAATAAAAACATTTCCCTCATAAATTAGTGGTATTTTATTTTTAATTTATAAGGGACATGTAATGTTTTATACTTCTGGTGAATATAATCCAATCAATCTTATTTCCATATATGTACTTTGTATATACAGTTCCCTTTGTTAACACCTTTACTTTAATCAATATTAAACACACTGTAAAAAGAAAAAAGTGTAAAATAACGGACATTTTCAGGCAGCAGGGGCGCCAGAAAATGTCTGTTAAAAACGGAAAAATACTGTCCGTTAATTAACATAAATAAACTGTAAAAAAAAACAAAAAACAGTAATTATCTTTATATAATTAGCCTTTATTACTGTAATTTTACAAGAAATATTTTACTTTAACATATATTTATTGTTAGAATAGTCATACACCGTAAATCTAAGACCATTTACATATAAATCACAAATGAAACATGTAATTTTACGTTGCAAAAGCCCAAATTTACATTAACTCAGCAGTTTTGCAAAAAAAATCTGTATTTTTACAAGAAATACTTTTAGAATTCCATGAAATCCTTTTCTTCTAACATAAATTAATTGTTAAAATAGTCATAAACCTCTAAAAAACTGAATAATTATCTTTAAAAATTATCTTTAAAAAGCTTAAATACAGATAATTACGATTCTGATTACAAAAAATACTGTAAATCTAAGACCATTTACATATAAATCACAAATGAAACATGTAATTTTTACATTTTTTTTCTGTCATTTTGAAATACAGACAAAAAATGTAAAATTTCTTGGAAAGAAACTGTAAAAAAAATGTTTTTTTTACAGTGCACATCTGTGTTTATTATGTACGCCAACCATTCACGTAAGTTACTACGAGCAACCACTGACGCTTTCAGCTGAAAGGCCTCAGTTATACTGTGAGCAAACAGAGGTACTACAACTCGTCACCGCAGTTATGGCGGCAGCGCTAGATGGCGAAACACTCAAAGCGGTCGCTGGATTCGTCTGTAGTTGGAGACGACAGACTGGTGCTGCTATATGTATGACTGTACTGCAGCAGCCTCCAGTTCAAGGTAACGTTGGCCATCCATCAGTAGCAACGTAACTGTCACCAGCATCATTTAGACGCGTCTATAGCTCGGAGCCATAAAGCCCCTCTATTATATCTTTGTTAGGACGCGGCAGGGGGAACAAATCGGAGCACCAGTGTTTGTGGATTTATCGTTGGTGCAACCAACTACACAGCAACTCTTGTTTAAAGGGACTGTTTGTAACTTTTTAAGCGTATAAATCTACCGTGTCGGGATCCCATGCGCGCTCGCGTATGGCCAGAGCCTCTGCTCCGCTGCCTGCTCGCCTTCACTCACACACCGCTCGCGTTCTCGCTCCACCTCTAGATGTGCATGTGTGCACACTACACACTGCAGAAGAGTTAGTTTAGCTCTGAGAATATCTAGTGAATGTACAGTGGACGTTTGTGCAGAAATAACTAATGCAGCTCCTCCAGACCAACAGAGGTTTCCCGTGTCTTATTAAGTGACGGAGCTCCGCAGAGAGAAACGTTATCGTCTCCGACCAAAACTCCGGTGTCTCCCTGCGGGCGCAGTCGGGAGGCGATAACGTTTCTCTTCCTGCTTCAGCCCCGGCACCGACCCGCTTTTCCTGCTTCAGCCCCGGAGGTTGAGGCAGGAAAAGCCAACACTAGGATCAGCAGTGATTCATGGAGAGACCTTCGTCTGGTCAGCTAACATTACTGCCAAGCAGCTGAAATATAGAGTGATATTGTGGTTTTAGCTGACGTGTGTCGCCTCACTGTTTTGAGCGATGCTCGTTCATGTCTATTTAGAGCGAGCAAGCGCGAGCCTGACGCTGACTTTCGTTGACTTAACGGCCACAGGTGTCGCTGTTAACAAGCATTTCTGAAAGTTACAAATAGTCCCTTTAAAGTAGTAAAGTCTGGAGAGATGTTTCCACTTTATACAATTGCATTGTCCTCAAAAATTCCCACAATGGAAAGAAAAAAGTAGCTGCTAACTATGCCGCATGTTATAGATGCAAAAACAGCTCACTATATAGGGAGTATTGAGATTTCAGACACAGCCCAAGCATCTAACATGAAGTTACATAAAAGATTTATTCAGTCTCCGAACAGTATGGAGTGTGTTGTGTTCGGTATAAGACCTGTATGTACTATATCTCAATAGGTTTGAGATACTGGGTCATGAGAAATGTATCTGGTTGGTTTATTTTTAATGTAAACCACAGCCACTGGGGACAAAGTGAAGAAGCAACAGTAAGAAACCTCTCGCTTCAGCATGAACAACCCTCCAGGAGAAATTCACAGGCGCTGAAAAATAAATCAATGCTGGGCCGTTAGCGAGTGTCTAAAAGTAGCTGCATCACATTAAGGGACTATTTTCTCAATAACCGATAATGAGCGCCATCATCAGGGCCCTCATTAACATGATAATTACAGAAGCAGTAATCATTACGGTGACAACATCATTTATAAAATGTTTAATTTGTTCGTACTCCATGTGTAAGGTGCAACGGGTGTCATGTATGTGGCTGATGAAATCAAAGGAAAGCTTTTCAGCGTTATTCATGAAATTTAATTTCATCTCCATCCTGCCATCAGTATGATTTTCTAATTAGGAATACCCGACTGGATAAAATAATTACTGAACGCAGCTGCACACCCAAGTCTATTACAAGTCTGCCTGAGAGACATCAAACAACAGCAGCTCCTGCACAGTTCACACTGGGAATACCTCCGGTTCACACACACACACACACACACACGTAATTGGTTGGTAATTTGATTAAGTCTTTCCTCATTTTGACAATCGGAACAAAAGTAAGGTCATAATTAGTGTCTGGATTCAAACTCTCCATTTATCTGGCCATGTAAACACCGCTATCTAAGACGTATTTGATTTAATGATGTTATGTGTTGACCTACATGTAGAGGTGGTGGATTATTCACAAGGGTGTTGTGTTTCCACAGAGGGCCACTACCCATTAAGAATTAATCTAACGTAATTATTTTATCACTTATATAATATTTATTACTAAGGTTAAATACAGTGTTTTGTTTTATTCATTTTTCAGGGTTGGCAATGTCAGTCCACCACTTTGGTCCAGACTGAAATATCTCAACAACTGTTGGATGGATTGCCATGACATTTTTGCAGAAACATTCATAATCATTGGGCTACGTAGGGTTGCAAAAATAAGTCTGATTGTATAGAAGTCTTTAAGAAATTGACCCTACTTCTCTTTCTCTCAGTAAACATTGTAAACATGAAGTTTAGGGTCTCAATCGCTAGTTCCAAGTCTTCTTCAATACAGCATGATGTTCATTTAGTAAATTATGGTCCCATTTAGAGTCGAAAAGGCGTGGCTATCTTGTGATTGACAGGTCGCTACCACGGCGTTGTCCGGTCTGGGAGTTGTCCGTGTTTTCGTCTTACAACGTTAACCTTTTCACAGTGTGTTTTCAGTTCTTGAAAGTTAATTATAACCTTTTTGGTCGCCTAAAAATGTCTTATTCAGCGTTGTACTTTGCTCCACCCTCTCGTGTCACTTCTGGTTACAAATAACTGAGATGGCGACGGCCAAAATGCCGAACTCAAGGCTTCAAAGCGGCAGTCAACAAACCAATGGTTGACGTCATGTCACGACACTTCTTATAAACAATCTATGGTGAGAATCTACATAAAACTGGTATACTCTCAGCAGTGTAAAATGTGCTATTTTCATATATCTATTGTTGGCATTGTCACTTCTGTGCCCAAGTAGAGCCTCTCTAAGAGCTGTAGAGTGTCGGGTGTTCAGACAGAATGAATCTGCTTCATAAATGTATAGATACGAGAGGAATAAGGGAGAAAGACTGGAGGGGAGTTAGTTCAGTTCGAGACTGAGCTGAACACAAACACACAGCTCGCTATAGCTTACAGCGAACGTCTGTCCAGTCGGTAAATAAATAAACAGCCCAACAGTCAAATATAAATTATTGAAGTTATTATTATGAAAAATATTCTTTTGTGTGAATGAAAACAATGCTTCATGTCATAAAGCATCATGTCTTTACAATGACCTATTAAGCTTGTTTCATAAACAGAACTCTGTATATGCAACACGCACCTGTAGCTACAACATATATGAAGTCGTGGTGACATTTAGAGAGTGACGCAAAGAAAGCCAGCAGAGGAGGCAGCAATGACACAACCTGGTCTAATGTACATTTAAAGAGGCAATGAATATAATTTTACTGGCCCACAGCGCCAAATAACCATAATAGAATTACAGGGTGTTGATCAGAGCCGATGACTCAGAGGGAATCAGATTATCAAGACCAAAGAAATCAGCAGATCAGGCTGATTCTGGCAGTAATATCTGGGACTGTGGCACTTCTCTCCGCGCTTGCGTCACGGCTGATGTCTGTGTTAACGGGAGAGACGGAAAAACATGCGACTCAGTCACTCTGCCCACATCTCCCACATTTCCTCTGCTCTCCGATTACCAAGTGCCTCGGAGTCCACACTGAGGAGGAGAGGAGAGACATCATCCGTCATCCTCGCTGACACCTCATTATAAAAATGGTGATCTCCGAGGCCACGCCACATGGCACGGTGGCACGGGGCCGTCTGCTGCTGGCTCCGCTCTCTGAGAGAGTCGGTAAGCCGACGGGTGGCGGAGGGGGGAGGCAGAGGATGCTGCTTTGGCCTCGGTGATGTGAGGGAATATGTGTGTGATGACAGGGAGAAGAATAAGAAAAGGTGAACATACTTTTGGACTATAAATCAAGACTGATTTGACATGTGTTTTGGTGGTTACCTCCAAATACATGCAGACAGCACTTAGGCACAGCGGCTTGAAATATCACACATGCCTCACAGCTTCCAAAGGATTTCTCAGATCAAGTCGAACGCAGCCCCTTGAGGTTGAGGTTGCTTCCTCGTTTCCCAGAGATGAACGTGCCCTTCAGTGTGACATCAAAGCAGCAGGATTAGGTGTTGATTAAGCTCGACATAAACAGAGAAAGAAGCTTCACTCTGAGCACAGACTGCAATGATAAAGACACAGAGATGAAACAAGTGCATGGATTTTGCATTGCAATCAATATTGTTTTGAAAGTATCTATTTCAGTTTTTCTTGATGTGAGACTATAACTTTTAAAGAAGAAACAACAAATGAAAAGTTGACTTTGTTAGCAATAAAACACAACCTTTTTCACTTCAGTACTCTCAGGAGTTTGGCTGCTACAGCCTTACTTGGTCTGGTATGACCAGTAGCGTAACGTTATCAAATTTAGACCTCCAGTGTGTTCCAATCCGCGTACTTCCGTACTTACTATTTTGAGTGCATAAGTGCGTTCACATTGTGAAGTATGGCAAAATGCAGTGCACTCAAAGTACCCGGATGTTGTACTCAAAACGGTCAAATCGCTGAGTGTGGAACGCTGGACACTTTTCACACTTAATTGTCACCATCTTGGCTACGTAGCGGAAGGGGCGGGACAACGACGTATATTCAAACGTGAAAATGGCGGCAGATGATGCAGGAGCGTGTATTCTTGATCAACAAAGCAGGCCGATATTTTGGCGGGTAGTGGACGGGTAAAAACCTGAAGGAGGCAGCAATGCAACACAAAGGATGCCAGCTGCCATAAAACACGAAGAAGAAGAAGATATTTTGGCGGGTAGCGAGCCGCGGTGAAATGTTGCGATCGTCATTTCCAGTCAGTGCACCGCAGAGTATTCGATTTAAGACGACCCTACCCCGTAGAAATTCACGCACTACTCAAGTACAGAGTGCACACAGTGCATGAATTACGCAGAGAGTGCGTAAAGTTTGCTGACTTTATTACTGTTCTTTGCTTGTGCTACTGTTACACTGATTAGATGTGAAATTGTAGAGAAAACTGAATTTGCATTAAAGGTGTTTTGTCTGTCAACTAAAGCCACACAAACTGTGCCTCTTGTGTAACATGGAAAAAAAGCCTGAAGTTCAGATTTAATCTTGTGTGCAGAGAAAAGCCTATTTAACATATGCAACTATATTTTTTACATGAAGAAGTAAGTGGCTGTGAGGCTTCCTCTTACTTGGCGTGCGATTTGTTCCAGCAGCATGAGAGCGGATGTGTCACTTCAAAAGCTTCAGAGTTGTTGCTATGACACAGCAAAATCTATCTAACATTAGCTTACAAAACATCGGCAGCATACTGTAACCCCTGAGTGTACTGAAGGTGTTTTATTGCTACGGAAACCTAACTTGTAAGAGACAATGTTATTTCTGTTCTCAAAAGCTTCACAGTCTCACCTTAAAGGGTCGAGATGGAACATAAAGCAGGATATTACGGCCACAGTTTGTGATTTGGATCCAATAAAAGTAGCCAGAACTTCTTAAAAATGTCAAAACCCTCACTGTTCACTGGTCTGAGATATCACACTGTACTTTTACCACCACTAATGTCTCCAACATTTTTGGCTGAGCAAACATGGACTGTAGTGGTTTAGATTAACCTTTTCCACTCCGACCCTCTTTCTCATAGACCTATTTTTGTCTTTTTTAGGGGGGTACAGGGGATCTTTAGGGGGAGATAGCAGGTCAACAGTAGATGTCACATAGAAGTGGTGTACATCATCTGAAAGCTGGGAACCTGAAGATTAATTTGGGATGCAGCCTAGAACATTATGATGGAAGTATATGATGGTCATTCCCATGCTTATTATGTCGAATAAGTTGTTGCAGCAATTTTTGTGTTGATCGCATTTGTTACACATATTTTGTGCTACATTTTACCATTTTTTACCACTCGAGAATTGATAAAAATGATCAATAATCCCTCCAAAATACCACATTAAGACACCAAGACCTTGAGGAACACCATAGAAAAAGCCATGCTGTGATTTGGTATCAAAAACTTTTGACATTTGGAGATTTCTGCAAGAATTGCATTTTTCGGCGATTAGATGGCGAGCACTTCTGTTTTGTAAACTGCTCAGAAACCCCCATTATTTTCAACATACCTAGGAAAGCCATCCATCCTCTGAATGCTCTAGGTCTCTAGTTTGTGGCTGTAAAGTTTCATGAGGCTGTGATTATCCTAGAGGTCACTACAGGTCATTTTATACAGCATGGTCAAGTTTCAAAAAATGGTCTCACTACAATGAAATGTCTCCTATGGGGACTAACGTCACCACACATGAATACAGTTGGGCTCATTGGATCCACAAGAGTCTCAGCTTTACAGTCATACCCAATTTATGTAATTCAAGACTGTTTAGGGACTCCAGTATACAGAAATATTCAAATACACCATTTTAGTATAGGAGAAAATAATACATTTATACTGCATGCATAAAACTGCATGTGATTATCTTAAAGTGGGCATGTCTGTAAAGGGGAGAATTTCAATACAAAATGCAATTAATCAAAGTGAACAAGAGAGGCGCATAGGTCAGTGAATGCATCCACTTTACTTAATGAACTGTTCGCTAGCCACTACCAGCTACTGGACAACTTAAATGTATTAAAGACTGAACTGGAGCCAGACAATGCATGTTTTGTCAAAAGGGAGGTGGAGATGAGATGAGATGAGGAAGTGACATCCATCATGGCTGACACCTTTCAACCAAGAAAACACGCTAAAAAAATACTCTTCTTTCCCCAAGACAAACGTAGAAACTATACATTGTTGTGGGGAAAATGTAAGGAATCTTTACTGGATTTTTGGCAGCAGGTGTCCAGTGGTTGCTGCAGGATATGGGCATGTTACGGTGTGTTTTATATGAGAGTAGCAGCTTTTTTAAGCTGTAATTTTACTCTCATCTTATCCTTTGCATGGGAAAAGCGGATTCAATGCCTTTTCAAATCACTTTCATTGCTCACTGCTGATGTGAAATGTCACAAATGTGGAAGTATGTCTAAGACTTTTTGTAATTTTTCTTAGAGTGGCACATGAAATATGAAATTTAATCCTCCCGGGAGAAACATCATTCTGACTGATCCAGTGGAGAAATGTTGACTTAACCTAGCGGGATGCTGTCAATCATCTTGAAAGGCACAGTACCCAAGGGACTGAAAGTGAGCAGTCACATGAGCAAAAGGTAGAGTGTGCTCGCTGGGTTCATGGCAACCGAGCATAAATATAAAGAGGAGGCTATATAACCCTAAAACTTAATGTACAGTATCCCTCTTGCTTGTTCTTTCCATTAAAATCATCAGTCAGTGTCCGCCCACACTGAGAGAGTAGGTGACGAATGACAGAGGAGTTTATTTTCTGCAGTCAGTCAGCATAGGTCAGCTAAAAATAACAAGCAACCACTGAAAATCCACAAAGGTCAGTTGCTGGAGGCCGAAACCAATCATCAAACAACACAGACAGAGATTTAGATCATATAATCAACACTCAACAAGCAGAATATGTGCGTATACAGTATGAAATGTAGAGCTCTGACAGGCAAAGTATAGCCTATACTGAGACGTACCAGACCAAATTCAATATTATATTGACTCATTTGTTTTTTATCAAACTGCAGTTTGCAAGGTCTAGAGTGAACCTTCAAGCTCTCCAAGGCTAGTTTGACAGATATGGACTGAATCCTGAGGAGTAATATGTACAACATTTTGCGAAAATAATCCTGTGTAAAAGTGTAAAATAACGGAAATTTTCCGGCTGCAGGGGCGCCAGAAAATGTCTGTTTAAAAAACGGAAAAAATACTGTCCGTTAATTAACATAAATAAACTGTAAAAAAACAAAAACAGTAATTATCTTTATATAATTAGCCTTTATTACTGTAATTTTACAAGAAATATTTTACTTTTAACATATATTTATTGTTAGACTAGAGTAATACACCGTAAATCTAACACCATTTACATATAAATCACAAATGAAACATGTAATTTTACGATGCAAAAGCCCAAATTTACATTAACTCAGAAGTTTTGCAAAAATTTTTTTTAAATTTCTTGTATTTCTTTCTATAATATAATATACTATACTATACTATACTATAATATAATATAAAATATTATAATATACTATAATATAATATAATATAATATACTATAATATAATATACTATACTATACTATACTATACTATAATATAATATAATATAAAATAATATAATATACTATAATATAATATACTATAATATAATATAAAATAATATAATATAATATACTATAATATAATATAATATAATAATATAATATAATATAATATAATAATATAATATAATATAATATAATATAATATACTATAATATAATAGAAGACTGTAAGAAAAATGTTTTTTTTTACAGTGCAGAGTTAGATTGAGAAGATTAATACTCATGCGCGGATGTTAAATATAAGGCCACAGCCAGTAGCCGCTTGGCATAAAGAATGGAAACAGCTAATTAATCAACATGTTTTATCTCGGGACTATTTCTTGGCCGGGAATAGTGACTTCTTTGAATTGATGCTGGTTGCCTGGCAACCTCAAGGTGACACTACACCTGCCAAGAAACAGACCAGCTCATAAACCCCTCTATAACCTTAACGTGTTGATTTGATGCTTTGGGTTTTGTACCTCTTCCACTCCTCGAGGGTGAAGGTACTCATATCATATGAAACTAGATAACCTGAGGAATCCATCGGTATCAACCATGCCATGCTAGAATGTCAGGAAGGAGGTTAAACAATGCAACAAAGTTACGCTAAATTTTGGCGAGGAAAACCTGTCATGGCCACTTTTAAAGGGGTCCCTTGACCTCTGACCTCAAGATATGTGAATGAAAATGGGTTCTATGGGTACGCAC
>CAKAKR010066606.1:184392-195456 GCA_916700685.1 Adelosebastes latens | reverse complement strand
AGTTCACCAGCACTGGACACCAGTTCCTGGAGATCAATTCTAAGATGAACAAGAACTATGTGGGACAGAAGCTGAGAATGCGTTACGTGCATTTCTGGGCCAGCGTCCTACCCAACCTGAGCCTTCCCATGGACATCTCAGAATAAAGACTTGTGCAATCACATGTGCACCTGCATGACCTACTGTATATCTGAAGTATCAAATCAGCATTGGTTCATGAAAAAAATAAATTGATGACAAATATAAATGACATGTCCTTGGTTTTATTTTATTATATGTGTTGGCGTCTTTAAACATTTTAAATTTACATTAGGTCTACTGCAAATTCACTTTGCATGTGTGGAATCTTTGTTTGGTTTTTGGATTAGTATTAGCTACTGCTAACTAATATTTTGGTATTTGGTCTTGTAATGAATGTACAAGACATTATTGGTGTGTTAACTTCGTAATACACAATAAACAACATCAAAACACACAAAAAAAAACGGGATGATACTGATATATTTTATTGATATTCAGACTAAACTGCCATTTTGTAACTAGTTCATTAGCTAGCCTACAGATATCCTAGTTTAAGCAAGGTCACATATGAAGCTGATGTTGTTTAAGGAAATGTGCTTAGCCTATTAAATACAGTGTCAGTGCACGATTAAGGTGCCATAATACAGGAAAATAAGACAAGTAAAGGCCGAGAGGAAGATCCAAAGACCAAATCTTTTCCTGAATCAGGACACAAAAGAGCTCCAAACAAGGCTTTCAGAGGTTGTTATCGCTGTTATGACATGGACACAAAGAAACAAAGGAGAGGCTGTGTTCAATTAACACAAGACAAATAACCGAGTATAAGTGATACTGGTATCATATGAAACAAGAAAATCTAAGGAATCCATTGCTACCAACCATGTCATACTAGCTTGTTGCGAAGGAGGTTAAATAACGCTCCAAACTTGCACTAAATTTTGGCGAGAAAAAACTGTCATGGCCATTTTCAAAGGGGTCCCTTGACCTCTGACCTCAAGATATGTAAATGAAGTGAAAGGACTATTGAAATAATTATTTTTTCTTCCCGAATTTGTTAGCATTATGTACACAGAAACCTGTAGGAAAACATCGTTTTTGTAATGGCTTTTCTTAACAACAAATTATGTTTTTTAATTTTTTTATACAAAAAAAATGCTACTGATTTATGGTCCATTCATAATCTGGTCAGTTCCAAGTGTGCAAAAGGAAACTTTGTGATGAGAATAATTTAACAGTCACTTGCAAAAACTGTTCAGCAGCCAATTGGTTATAGCCTACTGTTGTTATACTGGACGATATGACTGATGATTGGGGTACTGAATACATCAATATGCCAGGAATGACGTGCCCACATTAAGTTTTATTCATTATTTACAACAAGCACTAATAAGAATTCTATCTTAACAAATATAGATACCGATACGAGACATTTATGAGCTAAGTGTTATGCTTTTTGACTCACAACTGTATCACTGAAGTTGGTTGTGCATATTAGTTATACAGAGGTCTATGAGAGAAGCTACAGGCCTACAAATGTGTACAATGTAGTTATTGAATTAAAAAAAGTAATATATTAAGGTGACAAAGCGTCCATAATTATAGGGATGTCCCAATCATGTTTTTGGTCGAGTCAGGTCTAATATTTATTTGTCTATTATATTTAGTTTTTGTTCCTATAAAGACTACATTAACACAGCTGCCTATAGTGTGACAGTTGAATAGCTCTGCATTAAATTAAAATATAACCTGCATCACTGTTTTTCCTTTAAAATTCTCTTACAGTGTTTATAATATCTGTCCCTCATAATCTCTTGCATGAGTAAAATACTAAAGTTTAGCAGCACTTCAGATGTGTGTGGTTATTTCTGAGGTTTTATCTAATCTCAAACCGTTTGTTATTTGATAATCTGAGAATCAGTCCACCTGTTGCTGTTTCGAGCTTTAGAAGAACCGCTGCAGGGCTTTCTCTCTTTCATGTGCCTTCAATATGTGTAGCTGCATGATCTGTGTTTACCAAGCAAACATTTTACTTCTAATATCAAAGAAGAAAACAACATTCTTTATAGCTCCTGGGTGTGTGGTTTTAAAGTTTTATTGATTACTTTAATCATCACAATTTCAGTTCTCATAATAGAAAGATGGTGGAACAAAGTGCAAACTAGAAGATTAGTTTCTACTGAGAAGTGGCTCCAATACATTGAAGTATTCAGACTCAGTCTATCAGTTATTGGGAATGAAAAACAGAACATCGATTGATGATACGTTAATTGGCCAAATCATGGTTAGAATGGGGCATGTTCTCCCCGTGTTAGCGTGGGTTTCCTCCGGGTTCTCCAGCTTCCTCCCACACAAGACATGCAGATTTCGTTAATTGTTGACTCTAAATTGCCTGTAGGTGTGAATGTGAGCGTGAATGGTTGTCTGTTTCTATAGTGTCAGCCCTGTGATAGTCTGGCGACCGTGTTAAATCAGCTTTCACCTAGTGTGAGCTGGGATAGGCTCCAGCAGTATAGCAAAGGTTATATAACGCTATGTTAACCATTCATTCTCTTGCAGGGGGGTCTTTTGTATATAAGCACCTGGTGAGGCTTTCATTGGTTTCTGGGCAGCCATGGAGAAAGTGAAGATTCTGTTTGCTGTTGTCTTGTCTCTGGGAACGGCCTCAGCAGCCTCAGTAAGTGTTCGAATTTTAATCAAAAGCATACCTAATTTGCATGGTAATTAATCTGCTCTTTGTGATATGAAGATATTTCACTAATTTGGGGGGTAAAAAATAAAATATGTGTCACTGATGGGATGTGATAATTGTTAAAATGCTCTCTGCCTTCACTTTTTCACAATTTTTTTTTTATTTCTGTGGTTGCACAATTGTGAGCTGGAAATTTAACAGCTGCTCAAACAAAGGAAATTTCCCAACAGCACATTGTGTGTACAGTGACAAATTACATAGACTTTATTCTATTGACACTGCATAATGTATCATGGGGAAAATAGGTTAACGGATAGGTTCACATTTTTCAAGTCTGTCTAACCCTGACCTTCAATATAAAATATACACAATCTGCACTAATATCTTTTTTACATTGTCACAATTTACTGTATTATTTACTTTTTAACAGAAGGCATCACAGTGGAAGCCCTGAGAGGCAAGTGAGAGAAAATTATTTAAATTATCTAAATTATTTTTTCTCTCTCATGTTTATGACTTAAGAACAAGTGAAAAAAATGGTTTGCCAGGATAACCTTTCCAAGTTTTTTTATTTTATTTATTTTTTCATCTGTGAAAAAGGTGGAACATTTTATTTTTTTTCAAGTTACATACACGGTAGATGCAACAAACTGGCTAAACACTCAGACAACAGTTCTCTGTTCAGGTGAGTCACACTACCCCATGTTCTAAATAGGACCAAAAGCATTCATGTTTTCTTCAGGTTGAGTTTTAATTTCTCCATGCACTCTAAACAAACAATACATGTACGAAACTTACCTGGGAGAAAACATGAATGCATTTAGTCCTATTTAGAACCTGGGATAGTGGTGCACTTCCGCCTCTTGTGGCTGAAATGAGTATTACAACAGCAAATACATTTCCAGGAAAAGAATACAAAGTTAATTGATATGCTTTATTTCCATGTCTGCTGATAACTGGATAATAATTAGCAAATAAATTATTTGAAATTTCTTTAAAAAACTCCCTGAATCATTACATCAGCTACCAGGTTACATTATGTAGACAATAAGTCACACAATGGTGAGATTTGTGCCTGATCAGAAGCGTCTTCTATTAGTTTTGGTTCTCCACCTCCGATAAAGAGCAGCACACAGCCGCTTCTCAAGCCTAAGGGCCCTATTTTAACGATTATATGTTATTTTAGCATGTAATTATTAAATAATGTTTATAATAAAGTAATTTTTTTGATCAATTTTGAGGTAAATATTGGGGTAATTTGGCAGTAATTCCAAAGAAATTTCAAATACTTGCTAATTATAACCTAATTACTATGAAATGTGCAGACCTGTAAAATTAAGTGTTACCCAGATTTAGAAAATGGATCACCAGAATTGTTATTTCTCCCTTCCCTCTCAAGGCTTCCTTACATCACTGTTTTATATTGTCATTGAAGGTGAAAGCTCTTGTCTTTCTGTGTCTCTAGCTGGGCGTGGTACAAACAGAAGGAGGCAGTGTTCAGGGACGAAATATCCCCCTCGGTTTTTTCCGCTCCGTGGATGTTTTCAAAGGAATTCCCTTCGCTGCCAAGCCCAGAACATTTGAGAAACCCAAACCTCACCCTGGCTGGGATGGTGCGTTCAAACCCAATCTGACCAAACAGAGCTGAACACTTGAATGCATTATTTGTATAGCATAAATATCAGCTTAGAAATGTAACTTAATCTGCAAAATCACCCCTTCATCACTGTGAAGAAATTATCTATATTGTTTTCATCCCCAGGTATACTGAAGGCAACAAAGTTTGCTAAGAGATGCCACCAGATGAGCATGCTCCAGACTTCAAGTTTTGGTAGTGAAGACTGCCTCTACCTCAACATCTGGGTTCCTCACGGCCGACATGGTAGCTTTTCTTCATTGTTTTGTTCTAAATGGTACAATCATTGATAACATTTTGCTTAAAATGCTTCTCTTTTTCACCCAAAGTGTCATCAAATCTCCCCGTCATGATTTGGTTGTATGGAGGAGGCTTCCTGGTCGGTGGTTCTATGGGGCCAAATTTTCTCAACAACTATCTGTACAGCGGTCAGGAAATTGCAGACAAGGGCAATGTTATTGTGGTGTCTGTGGGATACCGTGTGGGAACCCTGGGTTTCCTCAGTACAGGGGACTCTCGCTTACCTGGTAATAGAAATTGCTCGTCCTTCCTCCTATCAGTCGACATTGTGTTCTTTACATGTAGTTACTGGAATAAAGTAGGATAGTCTTTCAGTCGTCAGCAGAGTTGTTGGCTGTGTTCAAACATTTTTTTTGACTCAAAATTTGTCATCACGACAGGAAACTATGGTCTGTGGGACCAGCACGCCGCCATCGCCTGGGTGCACAGGAACATCGGCTCGTTTGGAGGAGACCCTGACAACATCACCATCTTTGGAGAGTCTGCAGGTGGAGCTAGTGTCAGCTTCCAGGTGAGAGGCCTTAGTCAACACACAGTACCACCTTCTAATAAAACAGGCTGTTCTCAAACACCATTTGTAGCTATACCTAAGAAAAGTAATGCACTGTAATTCGTATATATCCCACAAAATCATTTTATGTTTAATCTAAATATAAAGAGCAACAAACGCCGCATAGGGAGAAGGTCAGGATGGATGAGTCCAAACAACTTTCACCCAGGAGACCGCTGTTCGTATCCAGTGAGAAACCAGTCAATGTTGATTTATTTGTGATGTAACTTCCGCATTTAAGTGACGCCACTTCCGTAGTCATTTTAACCCAAAATAACTAGGAAGTAGGGGTAGGCAGCTCAGCCCATAGCCCCATAGGGACTTGGCTTGGGCACTGGAGGGTTGCCGGTTCAAGTTCCCGCATGGACCAAGTACTGAGTGTGGACTGGTAGCTAACTAGATCCTGTTTGTGCACATGTGTATGTATTCCGGGGTCTGTGCGTAATGTGTAAACTAACAACAGAGTGAAAAAAATTAATTTCCCTTCGAGAAATGTCTTCTTCTTCTTCTTCAAACGTCAACTTATTTGTCAAGTAACTTCCGTAGGCTACTTAAGTAATGCGACTTCCATAGTTATTTTAATCCAAACCTAACTAATTAGTTTTGTTACCTAACCCTAACCAAGATGTTTCCTGTGAAGACGGAAGTTTATTTTGAAAAGACTGTTTGCATGTAACGAGCGTAAATTGACACGTGTTGCTGGAATGAGGAATAACTTTTCGTAGGATATAATACGAACCGTTGTATGAGGATACGTTGCATAAGGCACCAGGGTTTATAAGTTGCAACCGATGGCTGTATTGAATCATTTATTAATTTATAGGTAATCAATGCATTAATAAGAACCTAAGGGTTGCCAGGTTTCATGCAATCCATTTGGTTGGTGTATGATTGTCCTGCATAAAATTTGTTAAAGCAATAATATTTGATGCCGCCATTATTTACAACTTGTAAACCCCTTACAAAGTATTCCAAATCAAATTTCTGAGCATTCATGCACAACAGCACGTGCAACTTTTATTATACTACTACTACTACTACTACATATGTGTCAAGTTTAAGGCCTGAAAAGTGCTATTTCATGCATTTTTCCATTACTGAAGCCAGGCAAATTGGCAAATAATTACAACTACAAGTAATAATTGTATATTCTATGTATGTATTCCTACACAGACTCTCTCCCCCCACAACAAAGGGCTGTTCAAGAGAGCCATCTCCCAGAGCGGTGTCGCCTTCTGCCCCTGGGCTCTGATCAAGAACCCACGCAAGGTTGCCGAGGAGGTATGTTGTTCATAGATACAGCGGGTAAAATAAGTATTGAACACGTCACCATTTTTCTCAGTAAATATATTTCCAAAGGTGCTATTGACATGCAAAACATACTGATGACATTGGTTACAGACGCATTTCTAAACTTCTGAATGTTCCAGTGAGCACTGTTGGGGCCATAATACGGAAGTGGAAAGAACATCATTTCACCATAAACTGGCCACAAACTGGTTAAAACTTAACTGGTTGAGTGCATTACTTATTGATTTATTTGAAACAATTGTACCTGCTAATTCCAGGTCTTTCTGAAGCCCTCCACAAGTGGTCCTTGGCTCTTGGACAACTCTTCTGATAATTATTTTCACTCCTCTGTCAGAAATCTTGCGAGGAGCACCTGATTGTGGCCAGTTTATGGTGAAATGATGTTCTTTCCACTTCCGGATTATGGCCCCAACATTCTGAAGTTTAGAAATGCATCTGTAACCAATGTCATCAGTATGTTTTGCAACAATAAGGTTGCGAAGGTCTTGAGAGAGCTCTTTGCTTTTACCCATCATGAGATGTTTCTTGTGTGACACCTTGGTAATGAGACACCTTTTTATAGGCCATCAGTTGGGACTGAACCAGCTGATATTAATTTGCACTGACAAGGGGCCGGATTGCCTTCTAATTACTGATAGATTTCAGCTGTTGTCTTGGCTTTCCATGCCTTTTTGCACCTCCCTTTCTTCATGTGTTCAATACTTTTTCCCTGTGTCATTTCACATTATTACACATAACTTAATTTCTGAACTTATTTGTTTTGGTTTCTGGAAAATTTCATGTCAATAGCACCTTTGGAAATATATTTACTGAGAAAAATGGTGACATGTTCAATACTTATTTTACCCGCTGTATCATGGAGATGGATCCTGCTGTCGCAAAAAAAAGTCCTGATTTTATATGGATTATGGATATATGGAGATTTATAGGATAATTTATATTCATTATAAGATTTAAAGCCTCATTTTTAAACAATTGAACTTCCTCATGAATTGATGAGAATGTTAAGGCCATAATCATTAATTTATTCTCAGTAGATTGTAGAGATACAGACAGACCTGCTTTATTACCTTGTGCTCAGGTTGCTGAGAATGTCGGCTGCCCCACTGATGACCGGATGGTGGCCTGTCTGAAATCAACTGATGCTCGTAATCTCACCATGGCTGCTCCCCGCGTCACACACGGCTCCCCAGACAGTGAGCATTAGTATCTGCTTATCTAACTACTTTATTTAGTATATATATGACACACAATCAACATTCACAAATATGTGCAGTTTTTGTGTTGCCACTTCAATAATTCTGTGCCAATTTCTCTCAGATCCCGCTTTGACAAACCTGCTTCTGTCTCCTGTTGTTGATGGCGACTTCCTCCCTGATCAGCCTGACAACTTGTTCCACAACGCTGCTGAAATCGACTACCTCGCAGGGGTTAATAACATGGATGGACATATGTTCACCTCAAAAGACATTCCTTCCGTTGGCAACAAGAATCAAGAGACTCCCGTGTAAGGCTGATTTGTCGTCAGAGGGAAGGCATCCTGTTTTGTGTATAGCTTTGAAAGTTAAACCATGAAAGCAAGAGGAGAAATTTGGAGGCCAAAGAGAGCAGAGTTGCTCTCACTAACTACCTTGTTTTCAATGCAGAGAAGATGTTAAGAGGCTCCTTGCTGCTTATACCAAAGAGAAGGGGCAAGCTGGTTTGGAGATTGCCTTCGCTGAATATTCGTCCAACTGGGGATCTACACCCACCCAGAACACAATTAAGAGAACTGCTGTGGACATTGGGACCGACTACATCTTCCTGGCTCCTATACAGACTGCCATCTCCCTGCATGCAGCTAACGCCAGGTGAGGCCAACTGCTTGATTCCTTTGCCTTCATATATCTTTTAGTTGCTATTTTAAAGGGGACATATCATGCTCATTTTCAGGTTCATACTTGTATTTTAGATTTCTACTAGAACATGTTTACATGCTTTAATGCTCAAAAAACATTATTTTTCTCATACTGCCTGTCTGAATATACCTGTATTCATCTTCTGTCTGAAATGCTCCGTTTTAGCGCCTGTCTATTTAAGACCCCCTCCCGAAAAAACCCAGTCTGCTCTGATTGGTCAGCATTTACCGGTCTTCCGCATCTGCGCTGTTGCCTTCTTCACAGCGTAAATGCAGCCGGGGACTCACTGTGTGTGTGTGTGTGTGTGTGTGTGTGTGTCAACTACACGGAGTTTAGCAGCACTTCTACCGGTGACTGTATAGTTGTGACATCACAACCTTACGGAAGTCCTGACGGCTGGTTTAAAGGGGAACTACGGCCATTTTCAAAATTCGGACATGTTATTCCTATGGTCTAAGATAGTCCCAAAAATATTAGTAAACATGAACAACTCTCTCCCAAATCCAAATACTAGAGTAAAACTCAAACTTGTGATGTCATAGGGTACGGATGATAGAGGTCAGGGACGATGGATGGGACACAAAACACAGGGTTTTCACCCAGGAGACTGGGGTTTGCAACCCGTGTGAAACCAACAATGTGTAGTTGTCTTTGCAGTTATTCCAACCCAAAACATTATTTTTTTCCCGTTTTTTGTTTTTGCCTAAACCTAAAGACGTTGTAGTTTTGCTGCCTTAAATAAGCCGTTTTGTTTGTGTTCAAAAAGTGACGTTTCATTCAGTTTTACAACATGTTGGAACGTGTTACTTTTAAGTTTCACCCTCACTTTTACAACATAGTAGGCGTAGTAGGCCCCTACTGACCCACATCTATGGTGCTTATAGCGACTGATAACGCCTATTTAATGGCCTGATAACAGTCGAATCAGGTGGACAGATACACACTCAACACACTGTGATGGTTTTGAACAGGTCTGGCCGTACTTACTCCTACCGGCTGTCTGAGCCCAGTTTATTGGCTGGACCAGGCAAACCCTACCATGACTGGGTGGGAACCGACCACGCTGACGACCTGCAGTACGTGTTTGGCAAACCCTTCACCACACCAAAGGCTTATGGGGACAGACAGAGAGACCTGTCTGGCTATATTATTGCCTACTGGACTAACTTCGCCAGAACTGGGTAAATGCATGTGTAACATTTTAACAGGTTGAGGATTATTTTACTGCAAAACTAATGGATACTTTCATGTTTCATATTTTCACAGAGACCCCAACAAAGGAAACCTGAAGGTGCCTGTGACCTGGCCTGAATTCACCAGCACTGGACACCACTTCCTGGACATCAATGCTAAGATGAACGATAGCTCCATTGGACAGGAAATGAGGCTGCGTTTTGTTCGCCTTTGGACCAGCACCCTTCCCAACCTGCCATCACATGGTGTCACAGATGCTCAGTGATGCATTTTTTTGCTTAAAAAAAAAGACATCATTTATAAAGAAAAAGGAGTGTGTACAATAAAGCTTATGAGTAAAAAAACAACAACTTTTTATATGGTTTAACTTGACTACCCAAAGTGGATGTTTAATGAAAAATAGAACCAGCAGTATCATAATGAATAAACACCTTGACACAACCTCCCACCCACATCATCTGAAGACCTGTTAAACATACTGCAACTATCAGCTCTAAATTCAACATCCCCAAATTACTGAAAAGTGAAGCCAATGTGGAAGTGTCTTAAACTTACATTCTTTCTAATAGCCAGCAGGGGGCGACTCCTCTGGTTGCAAAAAGAAGTCTGATTGTATAGAAGTCTATGAGAAAACAATATGCTGAAAGGTTATTATGGAATTTTTGCCCAATAATGATGCCAAAAACGTGTTGCCTACTGAAGCTTTAAAGTTGAAGTAGGCGAGATTGGAGCAAATATGATTAAAAAAAGTTATTTTTATAAAACGGTCACTATATCGTGACAGTAGTACATGAAACAGGTAACCTGAAAAAAATCATGTGCCTCTGTGTCCTCCGGTGCTCCTAACAGCATCTGCAAGATTTCACGTACCGGAGGAAAACAAGCAGTAAGAGCTGATCTGAGGTCTGCTGTTCAGCTGCCGTCTATGAGAGCCGGCTGTCAATCACTCGTGAACTCCGACCAAACGGTCAAACTAGGCAGCGCTGATCAAATATGAATCAATATTATGTTACGTTAATGCCTATTTCTCGCCTCAAATGTTTTCAGAATCATCTTGTAGTGCACGGTTTAGCTGTAAAATGAGAAAGTACCGGAGCACAGCCGATAGTAACGCTCTCTCAATGAAATGACCTGTGATTGGTCAAAGTCTCCTGTCACGGGCTAGATTTTCTAAAGCCTGAAAACAGAGCCATGAGGAGGAGCAGAAGTCTAGTTTTCTCTCAGAACACTTGAATTACAATATGCTGAAAGGTTATTATGGAATTTTTGCCCAATGATGCCAAAACAATATACTGCCTACTGCCACTTTAAATGAAATTAATCAATTTTATTCTCTTGGAATAAGTCAGGCCACTGTGTTGAAATGAGTAAATCAGTTGTATTACTGAAAGAATGTTTGTGGAACAAGTGAGGAACACCCTTTAAAGAATCAAAGTAGATAATCTTAGTGCTTTTATTTTGAAAA